>JZLH01S0355325.1:0-22971 GCA_001188425.1 Eucidaris tribuloides
TCAATTCCTTCATTTCTCCATAAAATGTTTTATTGTGAAGTGTTGACAGTATCTATGACGTATTTGTAAGTCTCACAAAAAATGTTTGATTTTATTTTGTTTTGTATTAAAAAAAAAAATACATGACTAAGTTTCAATACAGCCAAGTGAAATAGAGTTATCCAAAATGGATCCTGAAAGCACAGTTAGCATTGTGTATGTTGTATGTGTTGTGTGGGGAAGGGAAGGGGTGGGATGGAATGTCACAAGGACAATAGATTGAGCTTTGAATATAAATGCAGTGTAGATGCAATTTACTTTAATTCCCCCTTGCCCATCTTTGTCTTAGTCCCATTCAGTTTTAAAGCTGTACATTAGTTGGTTACATTTTTGACAAGTGTTGTTGGTGTAACGAAAAAATGTCAAAATTTCTCCAATTCGCCCCATTCCCCCCCCCCAAAAAAAAAATAAAAAATCTGTGTCCATAATTTCCATTATGTTACTGCTGCTGCAAAATGTCTGAACTGCAGAAGCAAATTATAGTCAAACATGACAAAATATGAAATTAGGGTTTTTATTTTGATACCAGTAAATATATCTGTTGCACGCATGATTTCTCAATCTGTAGTGATCCACAAGCGCTCTTGTGTGTCAATGAAGAACCCTTAGAATTCCATCAGAAATATTAAAAGTTGAAAATTACTTGGTGGGAATAGTAGCTGATTGCCTAGCTTGAAAATTGTATTGCTAGTTTGTATGTGGAAGTAAGATTGTAATTGGCCAAAGTGAATCCATAAAGAGAAAAGTTTCTCACTGTGTGACCAAATTTTGAGTGATTCGCATAGCTGTGATATAAATAAACATTACTATTTCAGAACTTTCGCAGCAAATTTGGTAGAGATTTGCAATGTTTATAAGCTGAGGCAGGAGAATGTACCATTGTGAGGAATATTTGTTCCAAGAACAATAGTTGAAACCAAGGAAATCTACCAACTTCGAGAAGAAAACCTTTATTTTCACGCCAGTACATGTATAAAATGTCATGTTTGGCAGATGGGAAATATCTTTCAAAAAGGTAGACAGAAAATTTTTGGATGTATGCTTCCTTCAGAGTACATTGTAATTATTTAACTTTAGAGGTTGCTTTTTGTTTTGATTGTTTTGTTTTGTGTTGTGTTGTTTTTCTTTAAAGAAATAGGTATTCCAGTGATTTTTATCTAGTCACACAGTACTTTGTGTAGCCTTATGGACACTGGCTCATTTGAAAGATATTATCCTCAAATTTCATGGTTCAGTGTCAATTTACATGTATGGGTTTCAAATTTTCTGCATTTTCTTTCCTTAAAAAAAAATGAAAGTAAAAACTATGCTATGCCATTTGGATGCAACTGGTACATTTCTAAATCCATACTAAGAGAGCTTTTAAAAGTTTCTCTCAAGTATTGTGTAAAATGTGTCTTGCCTTGTTGGTAATTGTAAGGAAAATGTATCAAAAGGTAAATAATTTGAGTATTTATGGTAAAGTTAGTATTTTTCTTGTTTTGTTACAGAAAGTCACATTTTTACTGATAGAGATGGATGAAAAATGGGAAATTTAGATGAAATTATCACACCTGAATTCTGACTAATTTGAGTCCTAACATAATTGAAATTTTAAAAAAGGTGAAGATATACAAACTACCAGAACCTATTGACAAAGAAGATATTGATGGATCAACAATTTAAGATGAATTATTCATGTTCATACGAGATCAAATTCCAAAATTCAATATTTGTGTAAGAGGCATTGAATGTTTGATCTACAGATATTGTCATTTGTGTACCTCTAAAGACGAAATGTTCCCCGTTCTCATGTGAAAACTGCTCTGTATACTGTTGTGCATAATAGTAAATAATGTATACCACTCTTCTATGTATACATTACAGTAGAATGCTACACTATTTGTCGTGTGTGTGATGGGCTAAATGATAAATAAGTGAGCGTAATTGTACGATAAATCTGTACAAGTGTAAAATATTGTAAATGATGTATCGTCACAGAAATAAACAAAATGTGTGAGAGATATGATTTTAAAGCAAATACGAGAGCCGATTTGGATGATTTTGTGTATTTATTATGTTTGCAAAACAAAACTTTTTTCAAACAGTGATGTGTACAAGCCACAGTCTCCCATTATCATTATTCTTTATATTCAGTGAAAATATGTAGATATGAAAAATGATGAAATATAATAATTTCTTGTGATTTCACTGTTTTCTCTCGTAACTTTCTTTTTTCCATGCAAAGGGATGGAAAACAGTATATGAAATAAAATGATTTGAAAGAACATTTAAATGAGTGATTTGAGTTATTTTGTAATGTTGCACAAGTCTCATTACTGTACTGTATACGCTGAAAATTTCGCGGTGGTTTTATTTTCGCAAATTTCGCGACTTACTGAACATGAAATTTTTCACTTCCTGATATTTCTGTACAAAGTGAATGTAAATACAATAAATTTTCAAAAATATACACTCGCGAATTCCCCGTCTTGAGGCAAAATCGCGAAAATATATGGACGCGGAATATATGGCGTATACAGTATTTAAATAAGGAACAGAGTACATTTTCCAGTGTACGGTAATTTACTGAGATATAAACTCGTAATATTTTACCTCACCAAACAAAGTTAGCGAGGGGAGTATGAAACGAGCTCTGACTCTGTGTGTGTGTGTGTGTGTGTGTGTGTGTTTGTAATCACCTTCAACCGGGGACGTAAGTATGACACTCCACTATCAGATTGGGGACGTTCGGAAAACGGGGACGGTCCCCACCCCTCAAATGGCCAGAAATCAAACGTAGATGGCGCTAAAGCGCCTTAGAAAATGGCCCAAAATTTGTGTGCACCCCCAACGTCCCCGGTTACTGGTAAAATATCATACACATACACAAACGTCCCCGCATGTTGTACACGGGAGTGTGTGTGTGTGTGTGATGGTGTCCCGGGGATGGTGTGCATATGTACAAAAGTTCACCCTGACATCAAGTTGGTTTTAATAATAAAAGCAGAAAAATGAGAAAAACATATTAATCAAGGTTTTACATAAATCCATCAAAGAATAACAGAGTTATGGAATTTTATCTTTTAAATTTGTGGCATCACATGCGAGCAGCTTCCCATAGCCATGTGATATAAATAAAAAGCCGTTTTCTGGGAAATTTCTGAATGATTTTACCTCTGCATTCAATATTTTATCAGAAACATGATTTCATACAGGATTCTATGAAAAAAAATTCAATTATCATGAACCATTAAAAAATGGCAATATATGGAATTTATATTACATGACATGGCGAGCTGCTCGCATGTGATGTCACATATTTAAAATGTTGAAACTTCATATCACTGTTATTCTTTGGTGGATTTTTGCCAAACTTTCAATAACATGTTTCTCTCATTTTTCTGCTTTTATTAAAACCAACTTGATGTCAGAATGAACTTTGTCTTTTAAGTTTGCTTCTGAATTCTTGACCGATTTTGTGTTTTTTTCTGCCTGATGGGGCTTGGTAGGGACTTCCAAACTTCTACACAGAATTGTGTAATTCAATATGCTAATTATGCACATTTATTTAAAATCATCCTCCTAAAATGCTTCTTTATTTCTCAACAGATTTTGATTCTGTTTGTTTTACTGCTAGGGAAAAAGCTTTCAATTATGCAAATGTGTGCTGATGTACTTAGTGTTATAAAAACTCACACAAAACATGATTCCTTATTTCTTGACCAATTGGATTGTATGTCTTATCTCATGTGGCTTGATGGGGGCTTCAAAGCTACACAGGATTTTGAAATTCAGTAATTAGGCTACATGCAACTTGTGCAAAGTTACTTGATGTTCCAACTATTGGCTTAGCCAAAAATTAAAGCCAAATTCGGCTGACAGATAACTGGCATATAAATTGGAATAAAGGACATAGAAAGGCAAATTACTTAGGTCCAGTACTAAACTTGGTATAAGCAGGGAGGTGGAATGTAACAACTCCCTGGTATAAGGTTTTCTGCAACGTCTTTCTGCACTGAACTCTAAAACGACTAACAACCATGGCAAGCCTTCCAAAGTTTGGAATGAACATTATTTGATAGTGTTTCTACATTTGCATTTGCATTGGGGACAGATTCATTTCTGGTTATGACCATAATATATGACCAACTGGACACTGGTGACAGGTATTGTTCATAGAGATCACCTCACTAAGCTATGCTGTTCAAAACCATTTCTATTTGGTAATGGTTTGATTTTCTGATATGTGAAGCAAAATGTTATACTTACTTTTGAAAAGTATTATAACAACATGTTGGCTTCACTGTAAGTATACCCTGGCATTGGTATGAACATTTATGAAACTCTTTCCCGTTTCTTAGTAAGAGGGTTGGCAGGAAATTGCTAGTAAAATTAATTTTACAAAATATGAAAAAGAAAGCAAATTCATTTTCATGAAAAAAAAAACAATTTAACAGAAACCAGCAAGGGATTGAAAATAGGTGTACATATCAAAAATAAGTATATTTTGGGGTTGCAGAAAATGTAAATTTACTGGTGAAAATATTTAAATATTTTGACTATGATGGTGTTAATCACAAGTTACATTTGGGAGCAATCACTACAAGAGCCATATAAAGTTGCAAATATGAAAAAAAGAAGCATAAAAGATAGTTAAAAATATGTTTTTACAAATTCAATATTTCACCTATTAAATCCCAAATTTCCATGCCATTCAAATGTTTGGATTTTAATTTGTTTTCATGATTTTAGAGTTTTGGACTTTACAGCATATGCAGATATATGCAGACATACATTCCACCCTCTGCAAACAAACACACTTCTCACTATATCTCAGTAATGGTTGGTTGGCTTGCCAGTCATTTCAGCAAATCAAAAACCCTGCTTTTAAGGTTGCAAACTTGAGATTAACTAAATTTCTTTTTTATGCAATATATTATACTTTGAGGTCTTTAACCCATAGCTGGATTGGGAAAGGGGAATGGAATTTAAGACCCCGCCCACCAAGTCAGTTTTTTTTTTTTATAAATGCCAAAAATAGATCCTTGGTCTTCAGGAGATATGGACCGACTACCTAACCTACTTGATAATGGGGTTGGGGGTCCCAGGACCAAACCAAAAAGCACAAAATACAAGCAAAAGTGTGTCCTAGAAAAACAGAACCCTAAAACAAAGGCTTATTGTGTGGAAGCAATGGAATGTACGATTGCAAAAACATGTTCAAAATAAACTATACTCTTTCAAATGATACATTAAGAAAACATATTTATTCATGCATCTCTGAGTACCATGACTTTCAAAAACCATTTGCTACACTTTTTTGGTTTTGACAATGTGCACAACATGTGTCCATTTCTTTCTTTTCCTGATGTGCACAGTGTCAAAGCCCAAAAGTGTAGCAAATGGTTTTTGACATTCAATTTTTAAAGTCATGGTAGTCAAAGATGCATGAATGAATGTTTGCTTAATGCATTTATTTGAAAGAGCAAAAATCAAAATTATTGTGAACATCATGTTTTTAATAATACACCCTATTGCTTCCGCACAATAAGCTTTTGTTTCAGGGTTCTGTTTTTCCCTGGTATGCACTGTACACGGTAGAACCCTGAATACACCTTCATGTATATACCACCTTCAATGCTTCATGACCAAACCCTCTGTTATTACTGTTGATGTCACTGATGTTGTTGATAATGTGATGATGATGATGATGATGATGTTGTTGTTGTTGTTGGTGGTGATGGTGATGATGTTGAAGTTGATAACTTGATTTTTATGTTCTTGATATTAATTTTGAGATTTGTTCATACAAAATGTATGAACAATTGATGTCGATGTTGTGAATTGATGTTGATGTTAATGTTCATAGAGTTGATGTTGCTTGTGTTAATGTTATTGATGTTGATGTTCTGATTGGTGGTGGTATTGTTATTGTTGTTATCAGTTTTTTTTCCAACAAGTCCACACAGATCACACCTGAAGCGTTGCACAAAAATTCATTACAAACAAAAGCTTTTATTGTACACCTGAAATTAATCATGCATTTTGTTTTTTAAAGATATACATTAAATACACAACATCTGTCACAAAAAAATTGATGATTAAACGTATCTGCTAAAACAAACAAATAAACAAACAAACAAGAAAAGCAAACTTAATCTGCCTGATAGGTGAATCAGGAAGACCAAACAATAGTTTGTATTTTTTTTCAACCAGTTCAGATTCTTGTGCAGTCACCTACTGGCCACAATCTCTCTCAATAAATATTTTCAGAAAAAAACACTTATTATTTCTAAACAGCAACATATTTTAATATGAATTTGTATAATACAATAACTTTTTTTTTATTTTAATTTATACTTTATACATAAAGTTTTTGAAAGCAAAATAATTTATATATACTCTTTTGTTATTTTTTCCATCAATATTTATCAATACATTAAAAAAAGTACACTAAAGATAAATATATCCAAAGTATATCGATCACCTAATAAGCTACGTTTATAATTTTCAAAGAAAAAGAAATAAAAATTTAAATATGTCACCTGCATAATTTTGAACACTACATTGAGCACACAAACACAATTGCAACTTGAACAGGTGCCAATGAAATGACAAATTTTTTCTGCATTTTTACAAAGATAAATACAGACCATATTCTGAAATGACTCGTATCACTGAATGCTGACATTTTTTTTGTGTAAAATGTAACCTGGTTATATAACCTGGTTATGAACATTTAACATTTGGTTTTTATGTCAACCGGTTGGAGACAATTTGATTTCAATATAACAAGCCTCTTCCATAGACTCTAGCCTGATATATCTCATTCTTAATCTCCAGCGGGTTAAGTTTACAGTGCACATAATTTTAGACTGACACATCACAAGAAAAGTGTATTGTTCAAGAAATGTTACAATTATACATTTTTGTAAATTTGTATTTAACAGACTTGTAAGACCTTTGAGTTGCATTTACATATGACTCAACAATCAATATCTCTTGAGTATGTTTCAAATATTTGACACAAAAAACAGACCATCTTATGTACTGATGCACAACAAGATATGATATATTTTGATTCCTCAGTTACTCCTGACTGCAACAATGTGTAATGAATGATTTATGTGTTTTCAAGCTCATTCACAAGTTCCACAGTAATATACTCCCCTACTGCAATTTCTGTAACAAGACAGATTCTTATAGAATAATGACATTTCATGTAAAAAACTTTACATCATGTCACAAAAATGACATAATGCAACAGAAGTTACATCATGTCACAAGAGTGACACAATACAAACAAGTTACATCATGTAACACGCATGACCTAATGCAACAAAAGATACATCATGTAACATGAGTGACATAATGCAACATACATGTAAGTTACATCATGAAACACAAGTGACATACTGCAACAGAAGTGACATCATGTACAAACAAGTGACAAAATGCAACATAAGTTACATCATGTGACACGAGTGAAAAAATGCAACACAGGTTACATCATGTAACATGAGTGACAAAATGCAACACAAGTTACATCATGTAACAAGAGTTGCATAATGCAGTTACATCATTCTCACACACAAACACAAAATTGGTTAAACTTCTTTTGCCAATGACATTTACCCCAGAACACTAAATTGCTGACAGATTACCCAAAATTTACAGATTTTTATCTACAATGTCTAGAACACTTCAAAACTTCATGTACAAAGATGAGACAAATTTTCTAATCACGACAGACAACACAACACCGTACTATCAGGGAAACTTGCCATATTTCATCAAAACTTAAATACAAACAGTTTAATGACACGTCTATACATTGCTGACTGAAATTTGAGATTTAATATATTTATTTTCAAATATATATATAATGATAGAATTGGCACATTGGACATAAAACACTAATAGATTGTAATGAGTTCATTTTCTCTTTGAAATAATCAAGCAAATTGAAATTGTGGGAGAATTTATTTCATTAAAGACATAAAATGGAAATATTAAATGGGCATAAATGTTTTACCATAAATGAACAGTTATTGTTATTATGTTCACTAAATTCATTCAACAATTAAATACTGTTATGGTAACACATTTTATATTTTAAATGGTTATGTAAGTATAGGTATATATACATGTATATATTCAATTCACTAAAATGAGTATGAGTTGATAACAACAATATCAAATTGTGATTTCCTATATACATATCTCATTTGCAATAAATGTGATATACAACCAATACTTGGGACTAGACTAACTAGGGATTATTTAAGCTCCAATATCAAGAAACAATTTTCATTTGCAAAATACTACATATGAAATATTCAGCTTAAATTTTAGGGTACAGGGTATAAATGGAATTTGTGGGGAAAATAACTTTTCTTTTTTATAGCTACATGTACTATGTACCCAAACCTAGAATCAACTTAAGGATTTGTAGTTGGTGAAAAGACTGGTATAAACCTACACTATCTGGACATTATTGCAGTTTGAACATGCAACGGAGTGGAAAGGATAGCCACTAAAAACAATCACCATTTAGTTTACAAGATCACAGAATTGAAAGGATTCAGTGTAAACATAACATCCTCTGTCTGACAATATCATCAGTAATCAAATTACATGACAAGGGAGAAAAAAACTGTCTTGTGGTATTTCATTTCCAAACATGTCAGTGATCAGGACACTGAATGATTAGAGAAAATATAAAGAAAAAAAATATTAAGAAATTCGGTTAAATTGGTAAGCTATCAAGACTTTTTTTTTCAAATTTTGAAATGATAATAGTTCATTTATTTTTTGTTTATTTGTATAATAATGTGCATGTGTGGAGTCATTTTTCTCAGAATTTTGGTTATGTGGATTTTGTGAACGGGGTGGCATTTTCGTCCGATTGTCACAAATGCATTTTGGTGCTAATAAAGTGAAAGCAGATCTTGAAGCAAAATTCCTCTTTGCTTTTGATTTTGAATGGACTGCTACTTTTCTATCTAATTTAGAGTTTTTGGAATGTTAAGAATGTACAAAATACAAATATCACAATATACTACAAGCAAAAATTCTTAGCTTTATTGACTGAATTCTACACACAGACCTACATGTACATTTCGTCTTGGGAGGGCATGCCACTATGGTATTCAAAAGATGTAAAATATACTTGCAATATTTAATATATTGAGTATAACGTGAGGACCACAAAGCAAGTCTTTCAAAGGTGTGGTCCTCATAGGGATTAGTCTTCACATGGGTTATGTCCCCACAAGCGTTATGTCCCTACAAGGATATATGTATTCTCCACTGGTGACACAATATGCTTGTAAAGTGAAATGTACATACACACACACACACACACACCTGCATGCATAGGTCAACTACGTAAGACACATCCTACACACTCCACACCAGTCTATGTTAAACTGTGCTTTCCAGTGGGCTGCTGTGAGATATGATCCAGTTCAATTGTTACATACAGGATGTGTTCACAACACAATCTACTACATACAGAACACACATGTACACAATTATTATTAGAAAAAGGTTCAGAGAAAACTACACACACAAAAAATTTAATAGATTAAAACAGTCTGGGCACAGTCACTCATAAATCAAAGTAGTATTTAGTCATCAAAAAAAGATTTAAATTAAATCTAGAAATCATTTGTATATGCATACCCAAAAGAAGTAGCGTTGTTGCTTAAGAAAACCAGAGTATACACGTAGGGCAAATCTAAAATAAAAATAATATATAAAGAATGTAAATGGACATGGGTGAATATATTTCAAATATCCACAGAGTATATTTAGTGTATCACTATACATCAAACAGCCAAATATATCTAAGTCCTGTTCTTTTGTTACATATACATATATATCATGAGAGGTTGTATTTCCAGACGGGTTGAGTACCCAGACACCGCGCGTTAGAAAGGCGCTGTACGCGTCGGGGAATTATCGCACAAAGTTGCAAACAGAACACGGGTATGCAGCATTTACTTTTCTTCCCATAAATCTTGATTTCTCATGAAAATACTGATATTGATCATTAGAAAATTACGTTTTATTGGTAACATGTCCAGAAAAAATTAAAAAAATTAGGTGTCCGGTTACTCAACTCCCCACCCTACTCGTAAAACTGAAATATTATGTTATCTTTTCTTTGGTGCAACCCTGAAAAAATATGTCCTTGGTTGAAAACCAAGACATTATCTCAATACAAATTGACTACCAGAAGGGCATGAATGCCATTTACTTTGTACAGTTATAGTGCCCTTATAATTCTCAACATGTACTGAGCTAACACCCCTGTGGCTCTCAGTAGTGCAAGTGCCAATAAACTTGTTGTATGGCTGTGCCCGGACAGACACTCCTAATTCACAATTTCTCTAAATAGAGTGGTGCTTTATGTGTTCTCCTACCAGGTTAGAATCATACCATCACCATTCAAACACACTAAAGAGTAGCACCATTAAAAGCAGTAGATTGGGAACAGGAACCAGTCTGGTTCCTGCACTCCCTCAGTCTTTAGAAACAACATGCAATCTACGTTGGCGGGCATTCAAACTATGCACCCTAATGCAGATCAAGAAACGTTCAACAATCCCTTATAATGACTGATGTTGCTGTTGAAACAGGAGTTCATGTTGCAATAGAAAAAGGATTTTGTGTTGCTATGGAAACAGGAGTTTGTGTAGATATGGAAACAGGAGTTTGTGTCGATATGGAAACAGGAGTTTGTGTTGATATGGAAACAGGTGTTTGTGTTGATATGGAAACGGGAGTTTGTGTTGATATTGAAATGGGAGTTTGGGAAGATGGGAGAGGGCAATAATTAAAAAGTTGTGGTATTCCATGAAAGACTAAAATGGTATATACATCCTTTTGATGACAATAAATGGTTGCAGTGGAGCAAACATGAATAATTCTGTTCTGGTATCATGAAGAATGTTTCTGAAAATCAATAAAATCCAAGGAATTGTCAACATTTGGAACAAATATTTTATTGTATCATCCATATTACTAGTCACCAAAGTGTTAAACAAGTTAAGTTGTTTTATAGTTTCATATCAAAGCAGAGGATTTTTGCCCCCCCCCCCCCACTGCAAAATCTAGGGTATTGTTAACATTTGTAACAAATATTTTATTGTATCATCCATTTTACTCATCAGTCAGTCTTCAACAGGTTAAGTAGTTTTACATAGTTTTACATTTCTTCATGAAAGTAGATATTTTTTTTTTTTGGCCACCCCACACAAATTATACCAAAACTGCACCAAAATGTGAGATAATTATAGATCTTGCTACTTGAAGGATTTATGATCTACATTAGGATACAAAGTCTCAATGCCCACCAAAAGTTGTACAGACAATAATTTAACTCTGAATTTACACATCAAGTAATTACACAAATCTGTCATAAATGAGGTAATATGTAGAACAATTATATTACTTCTCTCTCTCTCCTTCTAGGAGGAAAATGAAAATACAAGAAAATTAATCAATACAAAAATGATAATTACACATTCAAGAAAAATCTTATTTACACAAATTACACTCAGATATATATAGTCAAATTATGTATAACATTTACAGGAACATGTATATGATACATCTAAAGTCAGTCCATACAAATACAAAACTCTGGTGAGAGATAAAATTCCACAATGCTGAATAATGAGGAAATTTATATAACAAATTTGACTCGTAGGGAGAATAAATTGCAGACAGCTTCAGTCTAAAAGTCTTTGAATGCATTTGGTGATATATAATATATATTTTTTTTTAATTGGAAAAAATATAAACGTTATACGTCCAATTTGTGTCAGCTGAATTATTTTTCTTAAATAAAGATGGTCTTTGATGTGAGCAAATACATGTACATAAAAAAAGGGTATATATGAAATGAATACAATGTTTTTTAAACACAATTGCCCATGACAAGTGATAAGTAGAAAAGAAAATATTTTGTAAATTTGGCATTGTTATTTCCCCTTTGCTATTATTACAAGCTGCCTGGATGTGTAGTTGTATGTGATGCAGGTTTGAGTCACAATGTAATGCATGCCAACAGACCACACAATAAGTTTGATTGGAAATATCAATAAATCAAACACTAATCACTTTTCCACATTTAAAAGGCCACTAGTGCTGGTGAAAATACACTGCACCGGTGGCCTAAATGAGGGAAGGTGAGGAATCATAAGTGTTCCTATTAGCGAGGTAAACAATTTTGTCAACAAAATATTTTAAAATGTGTATCTTAGTCAACAATCCAAGTTGAATATGCTATACAAAATGATAAAATGAAAGTTGTTCTTACAGTGAGCAGGTGAAAGTAATTATTGTAATTTAGCAAATGAAAATCTCACAAATTAAAGCAATAAATTGATTGAGTGAAAATGAAGTAGCATGCTAAAAATTCAAACACAGGCAATGTACCCATCAAGCTATGGCTGCTAATCATACAATAACCATATTTTGTGTTTCTTTGAAAGGCATTTAATCTTTGATTTGGCAACTCCTAGTTTAATATGGCACATAGAAAATGAGTTATGTAGTTTTACTATTTCAAATAAGCATGAACATGTTGTACTTTTCTGGTATACAGACTAACAACGATCACGAACAGTGTTTAATTGAACTAAAACTGCACATAATCCCACATCACATATTTAGAAAAAATAATGTATCACAATATTGATTTTAATCAATTTGGTACTTTAAAACAACAAGTAGTCAAGACACCTTTGTTCTATTTTGAAGTCAAAAGTATCATATCCCCAATTTTTTCCACCCATCCCCACGGCAACTACATGTACATTTATTGCCACATTTATTTATTCTTATATTCTAAAGCCACAATTTTCTCTTTTATTTTAGCAAATATGGATGAATCTACATACGCAACATCTATCAATGTTTTCTATCAACACTTCACACAACTACCTACTCACAAGCCCAAGACAAAACACTGAACGATACTATTCTAATAACTGCTAACAAGTTTAGTGTTTTCTTTAATGTCACATTTGCACATGAACTACAATGCTAGCTGCAAACTTTCAACTACAACATTTATCACTGATATTTTGGAGCAGGTTTATGTTCTCTACAGAACATTTACAGTCGTTTCATTTTTCTTTAACCAAAAGTCTAGTTTGTGGTAGTAAAATGTTTTAACTATCCACAACTCATTGTTAAGTACATGGTCTAAGGGAAAGAAGTATATATTTTTTAACACTCTTGAATAAATGCACAAATAACTTTCAATCTTATTTCACACTAAAGTGAAGTGGTGTTAGAAGATACTTAAGTTTTCATCTTAACCCACAGCAATTTAGTGTTTGTGTGAGTATCTCACCATTTCAGGAAATTGTTAATGCAAATATGGAGTTGTTACTCATTATCAAACACTTTTGAGTATGTGTGAGCACTAGAACTTTCCAATTAGGAACAATATACCATAGACACACTTGAAGTAAAATGCCTGGATCTTGCAGCTGCTGACCTTAAACTCACGAGGTCAAATTATGGCATATAGATGGGTCAACCAGCCAAAAGGACAACGCAGCTCGTATAATCGGGCAACAATGTCTTGTTACCCAAACATATTGAATATCGTTATCTTCACCATTTTTTCTGCTGCTTTTAGCACATATTCATTGATCATAAGTAAGTATACCAAGATCATTCATTCATGATCTTGCATCGCATCTCCATACGGAGATCTCAAGCTAGAATACATCGAGATGCATTTTTCCGCATCAAAGAACTAAGGAATAATTCCACAAGAATTGATCCTATCTTTATGAAGTGGCCCGATGTCATGGCTCTTGAATCGTGCCGACAACGGACGGCCGAGCTGAATAAACTTCGTCAAAATTTCACAAGATGGAATTTCCATTTGAGGTGTCGGGGACCAACCGCTATTGGGGATGATTTGGCGAGAAGACGCCACTTTCGTGGCTCTCTGTCGAGCTGGATCGGGAGAACCCCGTCTTGGTGCCGCTGTGGGAGGGGGAGGACATAGCCCGGTATCGGAGGGGCGGGGTCAGGCAGCCGGGAGACGTACTTTCGCCCTGGTTGAGTTTCCACATTAGCTCCTCGTTCTCCATGGACAACCGCTTGTTAACGTGGCTCTCGCGTTCGTACGACTCCCGCAGGTGCACGTGCTCTGACGACAGTTGCCTGTTTAAAGAAGAAAATCACAAGGGGAATGATCAAAAACACTTGTCTATATGTTACCAAAAAAAACTCTGTTAAATTAGTTCAAGAACCTGAACATTTAAAATTTATCAGTAATTGTTCAGAGACTCATAGATCTGCAATCTGCCAATTAAACTTCCAAGGCACTAAGTGGTTTTATAGTTGCAATTATAACATTTTCTGTCATAGATATATAAAACAAACCAAGAAATTCATTTGCAAGGCAAATGTCTTTTTTCCTTAAATGAAAAAAAAATAGTTACACTTCAAGATGAAAATGAGACTACGTTAAATGCTGTGATCAATACTTGATAGCTAATTTAGATTTATATTTGCTCAGGTCACATTATCTACAACATTAATAAAATCATTGAAGTAAATACAAAAGTCCTTAAAGAAATACAGATTTCAGTAAACTTCTTTGTTCGTCCACATAGACACAATCCATACACATTTAACTCGCGACAAGACTTTGCCCTCAACACTACTGAGATTTACTGTACACGAAATCTTGTTTTTAATTCTACTTAGGAAAATTGGTATCTGAGCAATATCAGTATCATATGTAACATATTCTATACGTAATTTGGGTCAAAATTGAGGAGATCACAATATATTGCAATATCACAAATCCACCAACTGGAAGTTCATCCACTTGTGATAGTGTCAATCAGGTCTGAATTTGTGGAGACATCTCTATGAAAATTATGGCATATATAGTATCACTGAATCAAACATACCTTTCGTATTCCGTCTTTCTCTGCATCAAGGCACTGAGGTCCTCCACTTTGGCCGATAGCATCTTGATCCTCTCATCTTTGGCGGGAATTGTCTCCAACTGACAGAGAAACAAACATAAGCAAAAGAAGTCATAATAGAATGCGTGTGATGTGTCAATATATGCACCAAATACGAGGATAAAATAATGATATAAATAACAAATTATTGTGTTAGTGCAATATTATTGAAGAATATTTTAATTTTTTTGACAATGTGATTCAGTACTAAACTAATATTTAGTCAATTCCAAGTTGAAGTTTCATACACCAATTTGCATAGAGACATTTACAACAACATGTAACAAGAAATAAACTGCATAAAAATGCAAATTGGAACTGAATAGAGAAATAGTTCTAATTGGTATCAACTTCACATGTAACAGCTCAAATGCCTGTGACTAAGCTGGGAATGAATTATGTCAGTACATATTGGAAAAAAGTTCTGTCAAAACATGGTTTGGCTGATGAAATTGTACAACCATTCATCTTCAATGTGCTAGATTATTTATAAATACCCACCATGTAGAGTATCAAAGTGTGACATCACTCTAGTTCAAATATGTGTGGACAGTGGAGGAACCAGGTGCAGTGCATCACAGCTGGTTGTTTCTACCAGTACGAGAGCTACAATTGCACCAAGTTATGGTTTGGCTATTGTCACCACATATTTCTGAACCAGTTTGATGTCATCACTTCTGCTCTCTATAACCAGAGCATCCAACAAGTCTACCAGTCTTACCTCTTTTTCCAGTGCCATCTTGCACTTCCTTAATTCATGGATCTCCTTAGATCTGATCTCCAGTACAGCCTTCATACTCTCCACTTCATCAGGAAGGTGCTTGTACTGTGCGATGGCAGCCTACAGGAAGAGCAACAATAATGGAAGTAAAAATAAAATGTAACAAATGTGTCAATACATGTAAGCAAATCAACTTCTTGTCTACCAGAACCAAATCTGAACTGTGTATAGCTCTACGGGATTTTCAGAATCTTGGTGGGAACAGGTTAGCTTGGAAGGAAGTGAGGATGGAAGTAAGTTAGTAAATGGTACAAATCCGACACTGATTGAGATCATAATTACACTTGTCAATTTGAAAAATTTATGCAGGAAATAGTGATTGCAGTTTCAACAATTTCTATTACTGATTACAAACGATGCTATTACAGTAAATGAGAGCTATTTTTTCCCGTATTTGGATTTTATCAACTGCACTGGTAGAATATAGTCGTGAATACATTGGCCATTACTTCATGAATGTCAGATAAAAGTTTTGAGAGGGCCTGAAAATCATCTGCAACAAATTATTTTATTTTGTACAGAAAAAGGGTTTAAAGTATGGCCGGAAAATAAATGTCTAAATTCAAGCTTTTGCTTGAAAACCTGGATTCCCTTTATCAATTGTAAAGTCATACAGTTAAATATTTGTATGGTTTACATCAGCGCATTCTCTTAAAAAAGAAAGAAAAAAAGACATGTTCAAAACTATCAGGCTGTTGTTAGAAAATTTTGTTTCCCCCTTTCAAACAAATTTGGTATAATCCAACTACTTCATGAAGCATAAGTTACGGTTGAATCCATTTGATTCCAGGGGTGTAGTAATCAATTTATGACAATACTCACCTGGACTTTGGTATCATCATCCTTCTGTAAAGCCTCCTCCAATTCCATCGTTCTCGTGGTCTGTTTTTCACACTGATGCTTCCACTTGAACACCTCATCCTGGGAGGGTAGAAGGATATTTGAATACATGAATATATTATATCGCTTCCTAATTAACATAGATGCAAATACATGTAGTAGTTTCCCTGTTTTCTGTCTGTACCATCATTATCGATGTCATCATTACTGTCATTGACTGTATCATCACATTTCTTTCTCACAAACATCATTGCATCCACTATTTTCTGTATTTCACTACATATTCCACAAATTGCCCGTCATTTACCATGAAACATATCAATATTCTTTTCAAAATATGTCCAATATCCTGTAAATCTATCTCTTTTATCATCACAATGCTTTTACAGTTAGAGTTAGAGACCACGACTAAGATATCTCGTGCTGGGGTAGACGGAGATTTTGTGTTATATTGAAATCAAATAGTCTCTAACGGATTAACTAATTCTTTCTGTAACTTTCTTGGTTATGCCAGAATGATTTGTCGTTGATATGTGAAAACTTTTATTGTTGGAAAAAGAATCCATGAAAAAATAATGGTTAATTTCACATATAACAAATTGTTGTGAGGCAGAAGATGAACTAGTAGCTTCAGGAACTAGTGAAGATCAGGATCATGAGGGGGTCTTGCCCAGTGCCACCCATTGTAGTGACAACTCTGGTCATCACCATGGTAACCTAACATCCTCGTCTCCATCTAATTTCATTCCCTCACCTGTAGTTCTCTTATTTTAACCTCTGCATCATGTTTGATGACCTCCATCTCATCATCTTTGTCTCTTATCACCTCCTCCATGTGGTCAAGGTGAGATTGGTTCATCTGGGAGATGTGGTCGGCATGCTGGTCCTCAATGTCACGGATGAGGCTCTGATGACTGGCCGTCATGTCACACATCTAGGAGGAGGATGGAGAATGGAAAGGAAAAGAACACCAAAGGGTATAAGTTGGGTGTACCGAATCAAGATCAAGTTATGTCAAATTCTATACGGAGTATGTTGGTATGGGCATGTGTGGAAGAGGAATGTGGATCAGGTATTCAGAAGGGCATTTGAGTTTCAGGTGGATGGTCTGAAGAGGAAGGGGACCGAAGAAGACATGGAAGCAAGAAGCAAGTGGTAGAGGAGAGTAGGAGGGTTGGGCTGAAGGGGGAGGATGCGCCGAGTCGGGTGAAGTAGGAGGGGGCAAGGGCAATTGCTGTGAGTATGAGCTGCATTTGGCCACCCCCGTAATGGGGACAAAACCAGATTTAAAAATTTGGCTTAGTAGTATAAATGATACAAAAAGTTACTTTACAATTTTATTACGATATCTTCATCATTATCTTTCCCACTGTTACCGTCACCTTCATCATCAGTAACTATCAACAACATCACCACTACTACACATTTCACCATCATTTATAATATTGATACACCACCATGATCATCACCACTACCATCTTCCTCCCCCTTTCTCTTTCTCATCATCTTCTATCTCTACCTTCTGTTCCTTCTCTCTCTGTTGATCACCATCATTTATATCATCTTCACCATCCTATTTTCCCTATCATTCCCATCCTAACCTACTGCTTATGGAAATGCAAATAAGTCTAGGAATGAAGGGGCTAACTATGAATATCATCATTGGAATTACTATCACCCTCATCTCTACCATCCTCATCTTTACTTTATCATCATCTTACCTCCTGTTGGTGGTCATCATGCAGCTGCCTAATATCTTGTGTGTGTTTGTTATCCACTGAAAACAAGAGAACAAAACACACATTTTTAAACAAATTATCTTTCTTGACAGTCGAAGCTTCAATACAATCTCTTGAAATACACACAAAATGGAGACTGAATTTAGATTATGTTTTACTTGAATCCAGAATTTTGTACGGCAACTCTAAGGTGTTGCTATAGTATTATCAGAACACTTACAACAGATAGTTATTTGTACCAGAACAATATAGCAAATAATCTATAAAGCTTCATGTGACAATTATAAATATTTAAACATTTCTTAAATGATTTGATACTTTTTTTTACTCTCTGGAGTGATTTAATGCTGACATTTTCGCATTCAAAAGACAACACATTTCACATCAATTTGCTTCATACAATGCAATGTCGGACAAGAAATTACTTTTGAAAGATGGCTACATCCAGATCGGCCCGAAAGTGATAATTTGTCCCATTACCTTCACCAACGTTGATTAGTTTCTTAAAGGCACAATATAACATTGTGGAAGCCCCATTTAAAACATTGTCAAACTTTGCTGTCCGACATATTTGAAAGTGTGTGAGTGGGCAAATAAACACTCTATGACACAAAACTTTGGACAATCATGCAGTCATTAACAGACTATGTACACATAAAAATTGGCACATGAATTATTCTCAGCTGATGAAAATTCTGCAATACACATGTCTATGGGGGAAAAGTGGAATGGTTGTTCAATGATTTTCACTTTTTAAAAGCACTGTTTGTTCAGTTTGAAATGCAATTTTGTCAGGGATTCATTTTAGACCTAATCACAAAAACTGGTAGAACAGGGAATCATAACTTCACATTTTTTAAATTGGAAAAGTGGAAACATTGTTATACAATGCCTTTAAATATCAGTCAAGAAATGACTCACGTGTCTGTAAATCTTTGGCATGTTTGGCACGCAGTGTCTCCTCCAACCCTTTCACCTCCTCCCTGTGGAGATGGTCCAATCTCAGTTTCTCCTCCTGGTGGTTGTGAGACTCAATGTCCAGCTGGTCCTGCAACCTGGTGATTTCATCTCTTTGATGTGCTGCATCAAGAGAAAGTGACAAATTTAAATTGTATTTCAATGTGTACAACTATAATCTGACCTTGTTTATCCGGCCATGTTGGGACCAGCATCAATTTACACATGGGCAATTCCGCGAAAAATGTTACCCGAGCTCAAAATCATGAAATCTGTAATAATTCCAAAAATATATATGCTGCAGTGATAAATTTAGTGTCACACAATAGAACTCATCAAACTCTTTAATTTGAGTGGTATTTGAATACATTTGCAGTATATTTAGAAATACCTTTCTTCAAAAAACCCATTTTCTTGCAAAATTTTCTCATCTTTTTTGAAAAATGCACAATCTTTGAGTCACATTATTTCACATTCAACTGCACTTCAGAATTAATTTATAATAGTTTATAGTTAAGAAAGGACCAAAAATGGCTAATATTAGTTTTACATTATTTATCAAATGCATTTAAGTATAAATATAAGGACCTAAAAAAGTGGTCCGAGGTGTAATGTCCGTAACGTTAAAAATGTAATGTCCGTAACGCAACATTTATGGTCCTGTATGGGATATACTTAATCTGTTGTACCTAGTTGTCATCCTACAACTTAAACAGGTCTTCAGCACCCATTTCAGAAGAAAATTGGCTTCACTTCATGCTTAAGCTCACAAAATTTTTGACAAATCCGTTGGTAGGTTGGTAGGTAAGTCATGTCCAAAAAATGTAATGTCCGTAACGGCAAGCATTATGTGTGATAACAACCAAACGATAAATAGAAACTAATTCAAATTTAAACTGTTAACACTTCAGGGCAACCTGGTTTGAGATTACCACAAATAGGTTAGAAATGATAATGATGGTTTCTAGAAGTAATGCCCCAAAGTTGCAAAAAAATGTCTGAATGTAATGTCCGTCAACGTGGAACTGCCCACATGCCGAACATGCAAACTTGGCCAGATATGTGATTTACATTATGGATCAAAACACAAGAATTAGCTGAAGTTCAGAAGGAACCCTGACATGTAATACTATATCAATGAGATGTTACATTTATTACAAAATGTTAAACTGTTGTGTTCTAATGCTATAATAAAACAAAACAAGGAACTTTATGCTTTATATTTAATGACTTTTAAGTGGAATTGCAAGGACAATAAACAAAGAGATTGCAGCTGGTTACATCCCTGTATATTGTTCTGGTAAATGGTAAAAATATGAAGTTGTTTGCTATTATGTTTGAGAATAAACCTACATATGATCTAATCAAATGCCCTAAAATTTCTTGCTCTGAAGTCTTCCATTTTTTGAGAAACTACTCAAAAGCAAAATGTTGGGGCGGGGAAGGGGGAGGGGGAGACCCCCAAATATTCTCATTAATGATCACAGTATATACTGCTTCCTGCACTCTGATGGATTTAAACAACAATTTGTCACAATAAACAATTTTCAGTAGGAGTTTGATTATGTTTCCCTAATATCTGGTGTAACAATGCCCATATTTTTGAAAGATCAATGGAAAATTCCACTGATCAACCAAAACTTTGACTTTAAGCACTTACACTAATTCAAATTTTACGGAAATATATATTACTCACCTAATTTGGCTGAAGTTATGAGACCTTATTTCAATGCTCACTCACGACACATGCCTTTATAATTTGGCGGACGGAAAATGCATTAGACTGTAAAAAAAAAGATAACAAATAAATTAGATAATATATTAAAATCTAAGAAATATACTTGAAATTCTTGTGAACGATATGAATGATATTATATTTACTATTTGAAAATCAAATTCTGATCAATATTACTGATTAATTTTAAACACCTCAGATTACTACTAATGGTTTCACTCTGAGTACAGCTCCTACTCTTCACACCTACTAGACACATTTTAATACATGTTCTACTACTACTCATACTACTATCTACTATACACTTCTACTATACTACTAACTACTACTACTACTACTACTACATAAACTCTACATTCTTTACACTATACTCCTAATACTACATCTCTATCTACTACTCTATACCTACATTATACTTCTCCCTACTGATACTACTACTTCTTCTTACTAATACTAACTACTAACATTCTGTCTACTTACTACTACTAATCAATTACTGCCTCTATACTACTAACTACTATCAAATCTACTACTACTCATACTAACTACTACTAACAACATACTCTTCTACTATACTACGAACTACTACACTTCTGACTACTTACTAACTATCTAATACTACATCTACTAATACTACTACCTACTTCTACTGCTACATACTACTACAAATAAAATTACTAATAAATATATTTCTTCTTCCTTCTAGTATTTTTCAATTAGCAATATTATACATTTCCTTATGTCACTACACTTTAATCTTATGACGATTCCAAGTGTCATGTAAATAAAGTTATGTCGCAAAATATTCCCCACTTTCAAAGGGTTATACAGTACTCAAAGTTCCTTCCTTACCTACCTGATTGTCAGATATTTGCACCTAGTAGACATGGTCGAAGACCTGGAACGGTTTGCTAGTTGTACTGCAGCACTGAGTCCTTCGATCCGTGACTCGCAGAGCGACTCAAGTCGTTTGATCTCCAGTGATGCCTCGCCGTTGACGAGGGAGGTGTAGACCAGGTCGGGAGGGGACGTGGAGACCCCAGGGGTGGGTTGGTTTTAGAGCCGGGTCTTCCATTTGGAAAGGAATCTGGGGTAAATGGAAATGACAAAAATGGAGAGAGACGATTGTTTTGAGGGTTTGAAAATTATTGAATTTAGTTTCCTTGTGCAGCACCTGATCAACAGCAAACTGTTAAAACAATAATTAATCAAAATGCAGTCTAAGTCAAACCTGTCTTAACAACTACCTCTCTTTAGCAACCAACCTGTCAATAGTGGCCACTAAAATGATTTATCTGGAGACAAATCATTTGTCTATAGCAGCCACCTCTCTATAGCAGCCAACCTGTCTGTAATGGCCTCAAAAATGATTCCCCTGGAGACAAATTATGAGTTAAGAACCTGTCTATAAAGGCCAATATTTTTGTTTTCCTTGGGTGACCACATTAGACTCGTATCACTGTAACTGAAAACTATGGGGAATTTGACAATCAAGTCCAAACTTGAGTCCAATGTTTAGTGGACTTGGGCTTTGTTTCAAGTCACAATGTGTAATTAATTTTATTTAATTGAGGATCTGGACTCAAATTTAGGACTCAATTTCAACACTAGTAGTTGAATCAATAATTTTGCACATGTTAGTGAATGCAGAAACCAAAGCAAAATGCACAAGAATGAAATAGGAGCATCATATGTATGAAAAAATGACACATATATTTACATGTAGTGTACAGAAAAGTTCAGTCATGAGTCTATTAACATATTTACAAGGCAAGGTAATGAATTTATTAAAATTATAAAACATCTAAAATATATAGACTCACAATTTTGAAAGTGGTTTAACTCAGACAAAAGGTTTAAACCTGGGTCTAACTATTGAAAGCT
>JZLH01S0355373.1:599-17577 GCA_001188425.1 Eucidaris tribuloides
TCAGAGCAAATATGCTCTCAGAATCCAACTCCAAAGGGGTTGAAGAATTTCCCACTCCATTGGTCGTGTGAAACTCGTACAAAGCTCTTAACAAGATCATGATTACTCTATGGGAGGTCGGCACAAATCGTACGTAGGTCGGTACAAGTCGTAGAAAGGTCTGTACAAGTCGTACGCAGGTCATCACAACTCATACCAAGCTCTGTGTGACTCGTATCACGCTCGGTTCACTCGTAAAGTGGTCGCCTTAAACTCGATGTTGCATCGTAGATCACTCGTAAAACAAACAATTTTCATGGCGAGTTAGCGCGAGTTCAAGCTCGCGCTAACTCGCCATACTCGAGACTACAACTCGGCTAAGTGGGAACGTAGCTTTAGACACACGTTGACTCTACACGCTGATGTGTGAGAGTTCCTTTTTCCTTTGACGCTAGGTGTGCGTGTAGCGTTCGTTATGAAAACTGATGGAGTGGACGTGTTTTGAACGAACGGTGGACGATTGGGAAACGAACAACCTACGTGTAGAACGTTCAAACAGCGAATACCCAACGAATACATAGCGCACTGGTAAGCACGTTACCACAAGTTCAACGTTTTGAACAAGTCCGAAATAAGAAATCAGCACCGGCCTGGCCGAAACCCTTGCGCCGCACATCTGACGAATACAACGTATGTCAAACATATTACTAACGACTGACAACTTACGCGAAATTTTCAAACACGTTAGGCACACGTTGCCTCTAAACGCTAACATGTGACAGGGCCCTAACGTGTTCGGTAATTTGGGTGCACGTTCACGCACGTTTTCAGTCGTTGGTAACACGTTAGACATACGTTGTATTAGTAAGCTGTTCGTCCAAAGGTCGTCTGAATTCGCTGAAAAACGCTGCAGCCGGATTTTTTTTATTATTATTTTGGAAAGGTTCAAAATTTTGGGCGTGTGAAAATGTGCTGATCAACATTCATCGACATGACTTCCTACATGCGAGGTATAGTCATCCGTCACCCTACTGGTACTGCGCTGCCGCGCGTATGCTTGGTGTTAGCCTGCGTGTGACTCTGTGTTTGGCTACGGTCACATATAAAAGCGGCGACCGCCCGATTTATAGCTGCTCGGTCGCCGCTGGAATTTAGGCACCGCCCAGCGATTCTTGTAGCATTTCGAGCGGGCTGTAAAGCCCTAGCGATGCTCGGGCGGCGCCCTGTCGATTTCCTGTCATTCACCGATCGATTTAAGTCAAAACTGGGCAAAATCGAGGGAGCTTCTCCGCGCAGCGACCGGGCAGTAACCTACTGATGACTGAGCAATTCCCGGACGGTCTCCCTCAGGTCATCAGGCGATTTGGCGGTCTCCCACCTGCCATCGGACGATTTTTAAGAAATCGGCCGGTAGCCCGCCGGTGATCGATAGAACCCTGCAGGTATAAATGTGTACTGGCGGCGGACCACTGGGCTCCTCCGGGAATGCTTTTCACTGGCAACCTGGTTATATTTCGTCGTGCGCATGGCATAATGTCGTTAGCAAGTGTTCTAGGCAGAATGTCGTTAACACTAAATTGCTTGTAATGTGACAATTATTGGCTTATTTCACATGAAATCAAAATATTGTCATCTTTTAGGTCCTTTTTTATAAGTATGTTAAGCAGAAATGTGAATTAAGAGTTTCTTGGCAAGTTAGAGGCAATTTAGTGTTAACGGCATTCTGCCTAGAACACTTGCTAACGACATTATGCCATGCGCACGACGATTTATGTGGTTGCCCCACTGCGGCCATTAACAATACAGCCTTTCCGCCCTGCTCCATTAGTTTTCTCCTGTGGTTTTGGCTTTTTATTCAATGAAAACTGTAAAAAAAAATACATATGGCCTTTTAGAAAACTTTGTACAAAAATCTAGCTGCTGTCTCTTGTGGAGCACGCTGAGGAGTGCCTACCATTGTGGTCACAAATACAAAAATTGGCCTGCTCGGCGGCCGGGCGGCGAGTTTTTATCCAATTTCGGCCGGTTACCGAGCGGCAGCCGCCCAGGCACCGCTGGTTTTTAGGGCATCGGTCGGTCGCCGCTGAAGTTTTAGCGCGGAGTTAAAATTCTAGCGGCGCCTGCTCGATTTTATTCGCCGCCCAAGACACGCCCGGTGTCCGGATGGTCACCGTGCGCTCGCTGCTCGGGCACCGACCTAATCGAGCGGTTGCCGTCAAACGATTTAGGTCAAAAGTCGAAGCCGCTAAATCAAAGGCTGCTGAGCGGTCGCCATCCGGTCGCCACCCGGTCGCCACCCTCTTGCCGAACGGTTGCCGCTGGGAGATCGGTCGGTCACTGGGCAGGTGATTCAAAATTGGTCGGCATCCGGATGGTGCCTGTTTGGCGCATGCCCGGATATCACTAAGGCTACGGTCACAAATAAAGCGGCGACCGCCCGATTTATAGCCTGCTGTAGAATCCTAGCGACGCTCCCTGTCGATTTCCTGTCGGTCACCGATCGATTTAAGTCAAAACTTGGTCATGACTGCCTTGCCCTTCCCCTTGCCTTTTTCAGACGTCCCAACTTCTTCTTCCCCCTCAGTACCCTCGGTTTTCCTGTTCACTTTTAAACTGTTGTCTAATGTGAAATGCACAAAGCGTCGCTTTAACCCTTTGCGCGCTAATGTTGCATCTGTGCTCAATCGTAATAATTATTTTCCTCCTTCATCTTTGCACAGGAGATGCTAAAAACATAGCTAGTATGCTTAAGTAACATCAGCAGAAAAATAACCGTTTCAATAACGCAATAAGGAAACCGAAATTCAAACGAACACTTGTCATTATCCCCTCACAATAAATTCAGCGTGTAAAGAGTTAAATAACAAGCGGTGACCGGACAGACGCCGGGTTAAAGGCACTGTATAACAATGTTTCCATTTCCACCACTGCTAGTAGTGTCTTTGATAAGGTCTAAAATGAAGCCCTGAAAAAATTGCAGTTTAAAACGATCATTTAGTGCTTTAAAGATGTGAGAATCATTGAGAGACCATTCCAGCTTTCCCCCATAGACTGCTGTGTTGCAGAATTTCCTATCGCCCGATAGGAAATTCATGTACCAATTTGTATCTGCACATATTGCACTAGTGACATCATAACTGTCCAAACTTTTGTATTCTAGGGTGTTTATTTGTCCATTCAAACACTGTCAGATATGTCAGATTGCAAAGTTCGACAATTTTTTTAATGGGTCTTCCACAGTGTTATATAGCGTCTTTAATCGAGCAGGCGCCGTCCAGACGCTGTCTGATTTTGAACTCATCGCCCAGTGACCGATCGATTGCCTAACAGCGACTGGGCGGCGATCGGGTGGCCCGCTCGGCAGCCTTTTATCAAGTAGCTTCGGAAAGTAGATTATTCGGCGTGAGTAATCATCATAGATTGATATTCGACGATAAAACCGACAACAACAACAACAACAACAACAAGGAACATAATTAACATAAATCGGTCGACGGTGATTGCTTGATTAGGTCGATGCCCGGGCGGCGAGCGCCCCGTGACCGCCCGGATACCGGGCATGTTTTGGGTGGCGAGCGCCCGGTGACCGCCCGGACACCAGGCGTGTTTTGGGCGATGAGTAAAATCGAGCAGGCGCCGCCAGAATTTAAACTGAGCGCTAAAACTTTAGCGGCGACCCGCCGATGCCCCCCAAAACAGCAGTGCCTGGGCGGCTACCGCTCGGTGACCGGGCGAAATTGGCTAAAAACTCGCCGCCCGGTCGCCGAGCAGGCCAATTTTTCTATATTGTGACCATAGCCTTTGATATGTGAACGAATGAGTGAATAAATGAATGAGTCCATTACCAAAAACAGACAAGATAAGATAAGAGAGCTGAGTTGTTTTACATTTATTTGGTAACAGGTCTCTACAGAAATAGTAAGTTCTACTAGTGACATGTAGAGCCTTTTGTGTGGCATGATTCATTTTTAGGGATGTTATTCAGATCTGGAGAGACCAACTTGGTATCCAAAACAACAGCAAACAACACAGCACACAACATAAAGAACATGTTCTCGCTTGTGTTTTTAAAAGTAAATATGAAATATCCTCGGAACAGCTCTGTGGTTGCATAGTTATTATTTTCACTCATGTGCCTCCTTTCCAGGGCGTCTTTTGTTCAGAGTTACTCTACTTTTTGGATAAACGAAACGTCACCGATTATTCGAGGTAAAGTAACGTTTTTCTCTTTTTATGTCTTAAGTAATACTTCGATAATTAAATGCATATCGCTAACTCAAATTAAGCTGGATTAGGGTATTATGCCGCGTTTACACTATGTTCCCGGCGGCCACGGCAACCACGTTTCAGGCCACCGTGGACAAAACGGGATGGACGTGAGACCACGCGGAAAGACCCACTACGGATCACCTCCAAGTGCTGTTACGGCCTATAACGTACTGTCGAGTTTTATTGCGTTCGCGTCGTTTTCCTACGACCTACTAGGTTTCTCATCCTCACCGTGACTAACGTAGCAAATTTTTTGACGGTTAAAAAATCTGGCCCGGCATCCACGGCAACACGGACTGTCACGTGTGCCCAGCCCGTCCTCCCGCGTGGTCTCACGTCCATCCCGTTTTGTGTACGGTGGCCTGAAACGTGGTTGCCGTGGCCGCCGGGAACATAGTGTAAACGAGCCAAAGGCTCGTTTACACTATGTTCCCGATGGCCACGGCAGCCCTGTTTGCCCAAAACGTAGTAAACCGTGGGATTTTGGCCATATTTTACTCCGTATTCAAGTTTTATTACGTCTTGCTAAGTTTTCTTACGATCTATCGCGGTATCCGTGATGGGCCTTGGGAAAAAATAAGCTGCCGAGTCCCGGAGGCTCAAAGGCTCACTACGTTCGGCCCGCGGTCTACCAGGGATGCCAGTTCGTTCCCTTCCGACCCGTCACCTTCTGTTGGGGTCACTTACGTTTTCCACATTCTGATCAAGGTCTGACACGTTTTTAACGCTCTCTAACGCTTCTACGGATGGAACGTAAACGCTGGTTATCCTTGGAGCACGTTTGTGCCCACGGTAAAGAAAGCTTCCCGAGCAATAGCAACAGCAGTGCGTATTAAAGAAATGGTACAAGTGAAAAATTATAACTTTGTTATATACAACCTTGTTATGTTTGGTAGTTTGACAAAGCTAAAAGACCATATATTTCAATAAAATTTATTTCATTTCTTTTTGGTTTTGTCTAACCTGAGATATGATGAATTTTCTGCACCAAATAAAGGAAAATCGCTATTGTACCGTGTATGTAAATTTTGAAAAAGAAACCAATGAAAGCGTGCAATCATGAAAATGGTTCAGCGATCATCACCAATATATTTAAAGCATTTAGAATTTATACTGTTCTATAATTTACATTGAAAAAAAGGGAAAATTTGCATTAACAAAGGACACGAAATTGAAATACATGCACGTGGTTCAACATGGTAACAGTGTTAATGTTCAGTCAATGGTACGTGGCCCTACAAGAGAGGCCTTAGTTGTTGATGGCCTTTCAACATCAAGAAACACAACTAATATAACATATTTTATCAAGAGTGAATGTTTATGTGAGTTCACTCAGTTTTTTTCTTACTTTTATGCTGTTAGGCCTAAATTGTTTTGATTATAATTTTTTTTTTATTACGATTAACACATTCTGTTTCAATGGTCAAATGCTGATTTTGACCATTAATTCAAAAAGTGGCACAAACGCGATTTTGACTGACTGAAAAAAAAGGTTTTCATAACTCTTGATAAATAAAAGTAAATTAGATGAATAAAGTGAATGAGAAAGACTGGTTATTTTTCTTTAATGTGATACCATATACCACAAATTCTGAGAAAATTTAGTACCAAAAATATTTTTTCAGCTTGTCCCATTCTTGACATAATGTAGAGCAAAATATATAGGGTGCCTACTCTGCCACATAATTAAAATTGGCACCCTCCTGCCAAACTTGGTTGGAGGTGTGTTTCGAGCTTCAGTGAGATCCGTGTAGTCTCCCCTCCTGCCGGGCCGGCCAGCTTTTATACTCCCTCCCAGACCGCCTTCGCCGTATCAGACCGTATTACATCGCAACGCGCCGTATTCTTTCAGACCCCCAAACCGTCACTTGCCTGGACATACCGTAACTGAACGCGACAAAATGGCTACCATACACCTTTGATTACCGTCAGAACCGTGACAAAATGCGGCAGAACGTGACAAAACTTGAAAGGATCGTGAAATACCGGGGAATGCAGATGCTTCCAGTCGCGCAACGGACCGCCTCTAAGTATTGTTACGGCTTATTACGTACTGTCACTATCTATTGCGTTTACTTCGTTTTACTACGGGCTACCAGGTTTTTCATCGACACCGTGACTACCGTGGCAAATTTTGTGACGGTTAAAAAATTTGGTCCGGCATCTACGGCAATCACGGACTGTCACGTTTGCCCAGCCCGTTCTGCCGCGTGGTTTCACGTCTATCCCGTTTTGTCTACGGTGGCCTCAAACGTGGTTGCCGTGGCCGCCGGGAACATAGTGTAGACGCGGCATTACATAACACTCCCTACCAGTTGATATCTGTTATATTAAATGGCCTTGATCACGCTTATATTGCATAATTTCAAGTTCGGTGTTGGTGTTGAGAAAAGAAAATCGACACCGAGCTCAGTTTAGCAGACGATACCGATTGCACTATCGATTGCACAACACGTAGTGACGTCACGCGCGTCTCATGGTGTTACCCGAAAGTTACGCCGATGGCCGAAAATCATGGAAAAATATTACAAATTTTACACCAAATCATTACTGCCTGCCAGTAAAATTTTTACTTTTTCTCTACTTCCACATGGTAGGTAAATATCAGTTTGACTAATTATGTCGATTTTTAAAGGGAAAGGGTACTTTCAGCGCTTTGCGTCGCACGGTGAAGCTTTCTCCATGGCCAACACACACACGCATGGGTGGTATTGAACGGTAAGAGGGGGCCAGACATTCGAAAAATATATTCATTTCACCAGTCTGGAAAATATAACGAGCTGGTGAAATATAACATTTACGATCCTCGGAACCTGTATCATGTGACGAGCTGTCCCAATGACAAGTTTGTTATTATAACTTCAGGGGTTTCTAACACCATATTTTTCACATATCCAAATGTAATGTACCGGTATAATGTAGTTTTCATGGCTGGATGAAATGAAATATATTATATCAAAACCACCGAGAGATAAAAAGTGTTGATGTTTTGTCTCCTTTATTTATTAGATTCCTTCAGGAATAAAGTACAAACCTACTTAGCTGATATTTCATTCAACTGGTAACTTTTTATACCTCCGCCACGAAATAGTGGTGGGGATTGTTAGTCCTTACGTGGGCAACCCTTTGTTTAACACAATATCTCAAAAACTGAACGATGAATTTTCATGAAACTTAATTGAAGTATGACCATCATTGACAGGCGGACTAGGAAGATATTAGGGTCTAAGGTCAGAGGTCACCTTTTGTAATAGGCAGTTTGTTGAAATGCATAATATTACCCCTACTGCAATATCTGAAGAAATCAATATTGAATTTTTACGAACATCTTTATAGACGAAAGGTTTGATATAATTTTGGGGTCAAAATGTATGGGTCAAAGGTCATAGATTACTTACTTAAGTATATAGGCAATTTAGTTCATGTTATGTGCAATAAAAAAATTGCACCGCATGCATAAGTCAGGGTGATATTTTTCCATGCATATCTTGCCAGTAGTAGTATAACCAACATTTTTTATTCGATGATCTTTGTCTCGCCCACCGGAGGTGAAGGCGAAACTAAGGGATCCAAATGTCGTCTGTCCGTCCGTCGTCCGTCGTCCGTCACAAATGTTAAAATTTACATGCAAGAGTCTCTCATGACATATAACTTGGCAACCATTGGTCTAATGGTTACCAAACTTGGGTGGTAGATGCACTAGGGGTACCATCATGTTGTGGTGGGGTCGGAGGTCACATGGTGAGATCAAAGGTCATTTGAGGTCAACGTTAAAGTTTACCTGCAAGACTATCTTTTGACACATAACTTGGCAACCGTTTGTCCAATGGTGACCAAACTTGGGTGGTAGATGCACTAGGGGTACCATCATATTGTGGTGCGTTCGGAGGTCACATGGTAAGGTCAAAGGTCATTTGAGGTAAACGTTAAAGAGTACCTGCAAGACTCTCTTGTGACACATAACTTGGCAACCGTTGGTCCAATGGCGACCAAATTTGGGTGGTAGATGCACTAGGGGTACCATCATGTTTTGGTGCGTTCGAAGGTCACATGGTGAAGTTAAAGGTCATTCAAGGTCACATTGTTAAAGAGTACCTGCAAGACTCTCTTATGACACATAACTTGGCAACAGTTGGTCCAATGGCAACCAAACTTGGGTTACAGATGCGCTAGGGGTACCATCATGTTGTGGTGTTGTCAGAGGTCACATGATGAGGACAAAGGTCATTTGAGGTCAAACGATAAAGTTTACCTGTAAGACTCGCTTGGGGGACCTTCTTGTTATCTTGCCATTAGAGGTCAAATGGTGAGGTCAAAGGTCATTTTAGGTCAAACGTGGTGTAGGGATGTACTTTGGGAAAGTAAACTTTCTGTTATTTAGTCACGGGTGGGCGAGACACGATCTTGCAATTGCTTTGTTTGTTGTTGTTTTTGTCATTGAATTAGTACTATGTAGCTCAAATAACACAGTTTGACAATTTTGCAAATGAACCTTAACAATGTTAAATTTTGTCTTTACTTACGCATCGTCATAAACAGATAGGTTGATTAAATCTTGGGGTCAACAATTTAAGCGTCAAAGATCACAGCCCATTGTACGTAATTTTAGGCAATATACTTTGTCTGTTTCAATATCTCAACAATAGATAGATGAATTTTCATGACACTTTGACTGACGTATATACCATCATTTTGTCAAACTGACTATTTGAATTTGGGTGTCATAAATATCGAAATTCGAAAATGATTTCTGATTTTAATAAAGGTAATATTGAAGTTAACAGGAAGGAATGAAGGATTTTTATGATGTAAAACAACATGGGTTTGTATGGGGGCCGAATGTACTAGGTATGGCGAAGGTATGGTAACTGTCTAGTCGAAATTCACGTGTTTGTTTTCTGTTTTTTAACCTAAATTTCTAAATATTATTTCATTAAAAAGGATTCCACGCGTTAATGCTCGTGAAGAGGAAGCTGATGATAACGAGGAATATGAGGTGATTGCAGATGCTGACGGTAATATACATTATATTTATATATGTTTTATGATTATAATCAATATAATCTTAATTTCATTTACATATTCTACACATCAATAATAAAGTTATCTATGAGAGGTGTCTGTATAATAAGCAAAATGATAGCCAATCTTTGGGAATATTAATTTATGTCTATATAATAATAGTATTCAATGCCTGAAAATTGTCAGAGGCGGAGAATGATGAACACTAGATATTTTCACGAGGTTTCTCTTAATCAATATGTGATCGTATTTAATAAAAAGAATCCTGGTCAGAATAATTTGTAGTTTTGTCCCTTTGAAATGATGTCACGAGGCACCATCAACCTTAACCTTCAGCGTCCTTGTGACGCAATCAATTTCAAGCCTTAGATAAAGAAACACATGGAATATACACATTCCGCAACTTTACAATTTATTTATTTATTTATTTATTTATTTATTTATTTATTTATCCGGCACAATATTACAAATTTTAAAGAAACATGATAACATGTGAAAATACGGTACGGTATATACCACGTATCGTAATTTATCTCAGTAAGACACTACCAAACTGCCCGGATGCACAGAAGGCAAATGTCTTGACATCCAATATGGTAGTGCCACAATGAGAGAAATAACCGGTATTGTACAAAATTGATAAATCAATATCAGACAAAAAATAAAATATCGATATCAAAATCAATACAAAACATGTACAAAATATTTGCGCAATTTGAAATGCAGTGTACACACACAATTATATGTAAATCTATGTGTAAACATGGCATCGGCAAGCCACCGAAAACGAGATAATATGATATCGGTAAGCTACCAAAAGCGTGATAACATGACAGAAGCAATTAAAGAGCTAACACTATCAACCCATTTCAATAGGCTACATGGGTCTCAAACTTCACGATATGACAACTGACAAAATCGAGCTGGAAAATATTTCTTTATTTACGAGACTTGCTGCCGTTGCAGACGGGGGAGATTTCGGCCAGATGTGGAGAGGGGAAGCCCGGTTTAATGGAACAAATGAAGACAGGACAGTGGTGGCTATTCGGCAGTTGCCAGGTAGTTATATTGTTCCTCTGTAAATGACAGCGTAATCTATATAATTATAAACAACAGAAACACCAGTGATAATGATAGTTTTTGAAGTGGTAATCATGATAATGGTGGTGGTAGTGGTGGTGGTGGTGGTGGTGGTGGTGGTGGTGATGATGATGATGATGATGATGATGGTGATGATGATGATGATGATGATGATGATGATAAGAATAAGAATAAAGATTCTACCATGACTACTATTAATAATAATGACAATGAAAATAGTAATAGTAGTAGTAGCAGAGGTAGGTTGTAGTTGTAATAGTAATAGTAATGTCATGAAATGTCCACATACCATGACATCTTATATCATCATTTCATTAAGGTGAAGTGATTGATAGATTTTATGTAGAAAACACGAAATACTTTTACGTCACAAAAAAACACAATTCTATCCCAGCCAGTATCTGAAATGTCTATATCAATAATCTATTTAGCTGGGTTACATGATAGTGTGTCATATCATTTACTGAAACAAAATAATCAATTTTAGCATGTATTTTAAAGGCCGGGTGTCTCTTTTGCACACGTAAAATTTAATATTGTGCAAATACACTAGAATGTAGGAAAACATGCTATTTAAGTACAATCGGTTTGTACGCGGTAGATGGCATGCATTCCTTTCAGTGTCCGACACATGCTAGCAGCCAGGAAGTGGCTAACCATCTGTAATAGGCCAGAGATTTGAAACAGTGTGCCTAGGACATACACTGCAATTTTTTTCGTATTATTCAAAATGTAGTTAATTTTTTATCTTCAGATTTCACAGGTAAGTACTTTATAAACAGCCTAAGGTTATATGTTTTTGCTGTGTTATGGGAAAATTACAAATGAGACTTAAATAACCATTTCCCCCTGTAATTTATTAAAGCACATCTAAGCGTGAACTATGTTTTTTGGTGTATTGACAGTGAACCATACACAAATACATGCATGGAAAATATACTTTACTTCATGATTATGTTCTTTAATACTATTTTCCACGATTATCCTTTCAGATGATATCGCTGATTCTGTCGCTATGCTTCAGGCCGCCACCTTCTTTTGGAAGTTCAATTCGCATATTTACGTCGTTAAGTGCTTGGGATGCTGCTTAGATAACTGTATGATCATAACTATGAAATAATCGTACAACGCATTCATACTATTTATAACATATTTCATTATTTATTTTTATTTGAAATTAAGTTCCCTGACCCTCTATTAGAAATGTGAATTCGAGGAAAGTGTCAGACGTCATATTATCATTAATTAGTAGTGCAAATTCCCTCTTTTCTATGTTAGTTATTATACCTGTAATTTTAACAGGCATTTTCACTTTTGCACATAATGTACATATTTTGCAGATATTTCATTGTCATGTTTTCTTAAGCTCACAGACATAGACACAATGAATTTCTGAATGCAGTGAAATGAATTACGTTGTGACTTTGGGTAATTAATGAATGAAAAAAAGTTACGTAAAATGTATTATCTGCAAGTTTCTACTAATAGATACCGGTTGGTAACTTTGCAACAATTCGCCGACTTGTAACTAAACTTGGATCGCAGATGCCTCAAGGAATGCTATTCGGGGTCAAAAGGTGGTTTATACAGGTCAAAGATCAAATGAGGTCAAAATGTTAAAAAAACACTTCCAAGTTTCTTCTGGGATTGGTAACTTTGCAACTGTTTGCCCGTTTGCAACCAACCTTGGATAGTATGCCTACAGGGACAATGTTATATTGGGGTCAAAGGTCACGTAAATAAGTGAAAAGTGAAATGGGGTCAAATGTTTACGCATTGCACATTTTCGGATATTTTTGCAGTCAGTACTGTTTCTGATTTAGCGCACTTTTTGCAATTTCTTGTTTTTTGAGAATAACCTTATTTTATGGAACTAATCTTGACACTCTCCATATAATAACCAATTTTGACTGCCTACAAATATACGAACTTTTAACTCTAGTGTCAAAGGTTCCACGTTGTTCATATATTCCACAGCAAGCATCCTGTACGAGTATATCTCTAACGGCTCACTGCTGACATATCTTCAGACCAACCGCCATCTATTTCACAAATCTTACGTCAACGTTGAACTAAAAACTCCTGGATTGAACGAGTATGATCTTTTGAGGTTCGCCTGGCAGATTGCAAGAGGCATGGAGTTCCTATCTTCTAACAAGGTCAGTCCTTCCCTATACTGGAAAGAACACAGTATCCCATAGTGTGTTCGCAGTGTGTTCACATATTTGGCTATGTGAAAACGCCCGAATTTTAACAGCGTGAAGAAGACTTCACATTTTGGTGAGGTTTTAACAGAGTGTTCACATAGTGATCTTCTGTTCCACAATGTGGATTGATGATTCACAATGTTAAAACGCTCGGATTGAACACTGTAAAGAGGTTTCACACTGTCTTCACAATTTGATCACACTGTATTTCACATTGTGTTTTACACTGAGGACACTGTGTTCTTTCCATCAGTGTTAGAGCAGATCACTTGGGCACACACATGACAAAGTGGACCAACCTTTATTTCTGAGGGCCGGGCGTAATTTGACTAGCAAAAGCAACCCAATATAAATAAAGTTTGCACATCTAGCTAATTATGTAAATGAAGGCAAAATAAGACAAGGAAAACGTGATGATGTTTAAGCAAATTTGGCAAACCGGTCAATAGAAATTCATTTTAACTTCAATTGTTTAACTTACTCCTTGTTATGAGTACTTAAGATCACAATATTTGTCTTTGTTAACGCGGCTAAGAAAACTTGCTATCGTTGTTGTTGTTGTTGTTGTTGTTGTTGTTGTTGTTAGTGTTGTTGCTGTTGTTGTTCTGTCCTTTTTCTGATATCATGTCGTATTCCGCGTATAGAGCGCGTCTGATCGCAAACAACAACCTTCAAATGAACCAAAGAATTATATAGGCCCTACCCCGGTCGTGCTTTTATGATCATAGCTCACGCTTCCAGATAAAGTATATTCGTAATGTCGATGTTTTGATTGCAGATAGTTCATGGTAGACTTTCTGCTCACAATGTACTACTAACAGAAGACACACAGTGTAAAGTTTCTGACTATGGGCTGGCAACCATTATGCCTGCTGCGAATGTGAGTAAATGTTACTCTTGTTCGGTTCATCTTGATATAATTGGGATATCGTTGTAAACTTTGTATTATATATATTAAAAGATATGAGTTTAGTGATAACTGCTTGATTTATACTAATCAGAATGATATTATAAGGACATGAGATAACTCCCCCGCTGGAAACAAGACAATAATTATGGTCGCAGTGTGTTCACATAGCAGTAACAGTGTCACTCTGTGAAAATGGACCAATCCACATAGTATGACTTGCCATAAAGAACACAGCACAGAGTTTTCACGGTGTACCCCTTATGACCACATATGGATCACATTGTACTCTATGAAAATGAACCCAATTTACATAGTAACGCAGTGTTTTCACACTGTGTTCACTATAGATACTCTGTGACGACATACGTGTTTTTTTTTTTTCAGGCAGGGTTATTTCACCTACATGTGATAACATATAATTTCGAAATACCAATGATGCCGTGAGCAATGACACCGAATTAAATCATCCAATTTAAAAGTTTTGCTGTATTCGAAGAAAACAATGCCTGACAAGTACATTTCGTATAATCATTTTAGCCAATCAGCCGGTGGATGTCACCAGAAGCCATGATTTACGGCGCATGCTCAGTGGAAAGTGATGTCTGGTCATTTGGAATCGTCGTCTGGGAAATTGTAACGCTAGGTGAGAGTGCGTACGGTTCACTTTCTGCAACACGATAGTAGCGTAGTATGTCATTGATGTAATTGGGAGAAATACAAAATATCTCTCAACCAAACTGGTTGAAAGATATATCAATGGATACACCAGCTGGAGTGTATCTACTAGCTGGAAGGTTTCATCTTGAATTTTTCTACTTAAGCCGAATAAAGCATGAACATACTAACACTTTGTTTCTCTTGAGTCCCGATATAAATAGATACCATAGAATTCTACACAACAGAGTTGTGTCACAAGGCATACTGATGGAAGTTATTTTAGAACGAGTCAACTTTTGACTATCAAATTTTCACAGCAGAATATCTTTACACAATTTCCTTGATTCTAGAATAGTTTCACCCCAAGTAACCACTAATCATATTATTTTACCTTTACAACGACGCAGGCGCAGTTTAATTTGGTACAACAGAATAACAGATGAAGTTAAAGGACTTCAACTCGTTATGCCAACTGGTGCAGTCTTATGACTGCTCTTTATGGTGATGTTTTACACATGATAAAAATATAAACAAATGTGAATTTCCTACATTCATAAGGTTCTGCAAATTTGACTATTTGCCACACATTTCACACTCACTTTTTAACAAAACAGTTTAAACGAAAAATACACCCACATGATTCAATTACAATGTAATGTTATTCATAACAGGTTCCCAGCCCTATCAAGATATGTCTCTAGATGAGATGAAGGACCAAGTGTGTAACGGATACAGACTGCCACGCCCACAAGACTGTACAGAAGAGTTGTGAGTACCATGACATCTTTTTACTACTAAATTCCTATAATATATGACGTAAGTGGCTTATTATGAGAAACTCACACTCGAAAAGGGGCCAAACATGGCCAGCAATTGGGCCGATTTGACCGTGATATATAGAAAATGTTATTAAATTTTCGAGTGTAAGATGCCCCTATTTAAAGAATTTGACCTTCTTGACTTAAGGTTCAGGGACTTAGGGATGGAAATACTGATATTTCTCGGGTAAGGTGTAAAACTCCGTGATTCCATAAAAAGAAATTGTAGTTTAAGATCATTTTGTGCTTGGAAATGAAAATCTACCCATACCTATACCTCATTCTTCTTGAAAACCTTGTGCGCGAGACGAAGATCACACTCCTCATTCTTCTCTCTTGATTAGTATTCGCCCATATCCTGTTTTGTCTACTTGTTTCGTCATTATTTATTCTAAACAGGTATGACGTCATGATGAATTGCTGGCAAGAACACGTACAGAAACGGTTGACATTTAAGCAGTCGCTGAGTAAACTCGAACGAATAATGGAGAAATCACACGTAAGATACGACTACATCCGTAACAGTGTGTTTTATCTCTACAACTCCCCTCTGCTTCTACAGCTGTAAGCAATCTTCGTTTAGATAGATATAATTAAACATACGTGCTCTGAACGGGGCTCTGAATCGCTTCCATTTATTTTTTAAAGAAGGTCATAAAACATAAAAGATTTAGAGGCCCCGATAGTTTTGCAAAGGGAAATGTACATAGTGTCATTCTAAACGAATTTTGGCAAATTTTGTGTTGTTATCTGATGTCTGCGTATGAAGTGACAATGTAGAACTTTCTGTAAGATTAAAGAAAAAATTGTCCTGTCGCCCAAAACTATACTTGTGTTATAACCTTAAATCAAGTATGTCCTTTTTCATTGCGGTTATGTGCGAAGACTTACATTGGATCACACTAATGTTGCATTTCATTCCATTTCTTTTCTTTCATCGCAGGAATACCTGCCTCTTAATGCCGCACACAGCCCGTTCTAACCATGTTGAAAACTTGAAAACTGATCACGTGGATGGCTCTCTCTGGCCTCATATCTGCATCAACCCGCAAATTATTAAAGCAACGCATATGAGATGGTGGGGGTCACATTTCACCCATATCACCCGAGAGACTAGTACTGCGTTCTGGCAAGGGTGTTACCCTGCTGGCGACACCAAGAAACACAACACGGGCGGGTGACAAATCTTTTGATGCGGCGGCACCTAGTATGTGGAATCAGCTCCCAAAGTATCAGGGAATCTCCTTCTCTTTCTGTCTTTCAACGATCCCTGAAAACATTTCTGTTTGATAATTAACATGTGTTTATGCTGTGTTTATTTGTAATTTCCTTTAATTGTTGTTTGTTTACTTATTTTATTAGTTAAATGTTGTATTTAATTGTAAAGCGCTGTGACACATGTTTGATCATAGTAAGGCTCTTGGTCACACTAGCAGTACGACTACACTGCGATCAAATGATCGCTTACGGACAAGGGGCCATCCGCAGCACTCGGTCGCAAGTAACTCGCACGATTTGTGCCTGTATGGTCACACTTGTACGACCAGTTTGCCACTTGTCGTAGGTAATCGCACGAATACCAATCGCTAATCTCACCACTAGTTGCACGATCACCTGAGACAAGTCGCAGACAGTCGTGCGATCACCTGCGGCAAGTGGTGGCCTTATGTGCGATTACCTACGGCTAATGGTACACAAACGGGCGCTTAGCTGCGACTAGTGGCAGGTATTCGTGCGATCACTTGCGATGAATGGTAGCTAATCGTACGATTACTTCTGCTCATCGTACGAACGTCGTGCGTTCACTGGTCTCAAACGGTGCTGCGGTTGGCATTTCGATACGCAAAATTATGCGTTTGTAAAAAGAAGGTGTGAATGGAATGCTTTTTAACAACCTCAACAAGGAAAATATTTATTTTACGTTCATTATTCACGTTGCTATGTGAATCAGTGTTCCCTTCTGACATGCGCCACTAATGTTCATAGAGACCACATGTACTCGTACATTACATGTG
>JZLH01S0355417.1:3981-14892 GCA_001188425.1 Eucidaris tribuloides
TGAAGTTACAACAATTTCGAAAAATGGGGTGGTTTAGTTATTGTTGACTGTCCATTTCAAAGAAAAATAGTGTTAGCAGAAAGACAAAATATCCTTATGAAACTGTATATAAGCAGTGAACGTCAGGGGGCGGAACCCTCTGACCCCCACCTAGGACGGGGACCCTACTTGGAATTCTATAAGGTGGGCCCCTGGAACCCGTCCATTAGGATGGTCAGCCCTTCCCCCCGTCATATATCATGGCTAGAGGCCTGCAAAACGCATTTTTCTTCTTGGAATTACAAAGTTTTCCAACCGCTCGCTCGCTACGCTCGCTCGCGGAATTCCTACATACAAATATTCCCTATGTAAAATGAAAGTGCTAGTTAAAGGGAGAAGGTGCCAGCAACTAACAGTCATAAAGTTAAGAAAATATTTCAGTTCTTGCTAACCAATCAGATTGCACGTGCACTGCAGGAAGCTGACCATGCGTGACCAATGCATGCCACGCGACGTATGTTAGCCGCACCGTGGTAATGTATGCACTGTTTGAATTGATAAGCTCCTCCCCTATAGCTGTTTCTGCAAGTTTTGTCCTGGGGTAGAACTTGCAAAACTTGTACTTATACGCACCCCCTCCTTTGAAATATCATGGCTAGGGGCCTGCAAAACGCATTTTTCATCTTAGAATTTCAAAGTTTTCTAACGCTCGCTCGCGGAATTTGCCTCTTCACCACTTATAACATACATACAAACATAATAAGCCTTTACATTAAAACGTCGATTTTTTATTACAAAATTATGGAAATTGGGGGACATTTTCAAACAAAATAGCAACAACAAACCCTTGACAAGTGTACCCCTATCCCCGCCCCTATATCGCACGCTTAGCGTTCGCAGCGCTTAAAATCCACCATCTGAAAATGCAATTTCGGCTGAGCGACTGGGTGCCCCCCCCCCCCAATGAGCTGACCCACGGTACGCCACTGCATATCATGATTTGTCCTTTGAAATACAAAAAGAGAGGTGTATTGATATTTGGAGATATAACATAGTTGCTACCAAATGATTGATGGCTAGGATACAGATACTGTACACACACACCTTTTGATTAAAAGCAATTTTAAATTTTTATTTACAACCATTGCTAACATGATTCACACAACTGAACAGTATCGATTGTTGACAGAGGCAGATGGCTTACTTACAATCATCATGTCTGCCTAGCAAATGGCATAAAACACCTTTTCCCCATTTAAATTATCTTTTAGAACAACATAAGTGTTTTTTTTATCAACTTTAATTGTTTTTGTTTTGTATAAGTTTTTTGTTGTTTCTTTTTCACATCAATATTAAAAAGTACACAATTCTACCCACAAAGCTCACCTTACATCCTTCACAAGTGTAGACACCAAAATGAATCCCGGAAGAAACTCTCCAAGATTTGGATCGACCTGTTTTCCTTTAGGAGTCATATTGTACAAATTTATGTTGGTCAAAGAACATAGTATGTATAAACGGGCACTGATCAGAATATAAAACAATTGCATAACGCCGCAAACCGTGTGTATGTAATAAGACTGAAATTCAATTGAAACAATTCCTAGATTTAGCTTCATTGATGTTAAAAGAATATGAGGGAAGTGTATCATTTGTGAATTACATACATTAAGATCAAATTATTACCATAATCAGAAAATAAATAGCATTTTATCAATATTAAATGATAACTTGAATCCACGTGAATCCACAGTACAAATATGATTATCGATATTTAGTGTCTTCCATTTTAGGTGGCATTTGTGCATTTGCTCTGTAGATAACTGGTCTGAAGACCAATAGTTCGGGTTATTTTAGGGTTAAGTTAAAGTCATTGTGTTAGATCTACTTAAATAAATCACACCATGAACGGTCTACTAATGAATGAAAATGACTTTCATTTACCTTTTCGGCTCATACCAGCTTTCATACACTTCTGGTATCTGCAATATTGACAGAGCAATCTGGAACGCGGATCAATATGACAATTTTGGTTGATGGCACATTTGTAAGTTGGCTCGCCTTTCTTGGTGCTGCGAATGTAGAAAGTCTACAGAGGAAAGTAATATTCATATCACTATATGATAACAGGGAAGGTTATTCTGAGCTATGTCCAACCACCCCCCACCCCCCCACATAGAATTCAATTAGAACATCTGATGAAAATGACAAGCATCAGAAAGCAAAACATAATTTAACAAGCATGTATGTTATGTGCCTTGAAGGCCAATGTGTTTTATGCAAATGAATGATTTTATGAATCGGGGCCATGTTCAGTAAACCTGAATCATGTAATGTTATTGCATGATTCTCAGTAACATAATTATAGTAAACATGATGACAATCATTCTGACGTATGTGTGGGGAAATGAGTCGTCTTGTCAGGTGTACTTGAAAAAGATCATTTAATTGGCAGATGTTGTAATTTATTTAATCATTTATACCAGTCAAGGTAGGCGTTTATATTATCCAATGTGCTCAAAACATGTATTATTTTGTTACATGATTATAGTCAAAAACAAATATTATCACTCCTATCTTTTAGCATGGAAATATGGATGAACTACGCCCAGATAAAATCAGAGGAAACGAGACAATTAAATTATGCCAAACAATTAATGTTGACATTTCTTTCTTGAACTCCTAAATTTAGAACAAACTATACATTTCAGTCTTCAGATATTAAACACATAATGAAAATGTTCACTGATTTGTAAATATGTAATAACTGCACCAAAAAGACATTAAGGTTTAGTTTCTAATGAACAATAACACACACACACACACACACACACACACACACACACACACACACACACACACACACACACACACACACACACACACACACACACACACACACACACACACACACACACCACACACGCACGCGACGCACACACACACACACACACACACACACACACACACACACAATTGCGACGTACATAAAGCTCAAAGTTCGTGTAAAAGAAAAAAAATCGAACAGAGACAAATATATATAGAGAGAAACTTTGTGATTTCCTACCTTGCAGGCTTCACAGATGTGTGCTCCAAAATATCTACCAGTGGCTCGGTCACTGCAGACGGCGCAGGAAATGCTGGTGGGGGAGACATCATTATCTGGCTTGTTAGAGGCGCAGTCAGGGGACTGCGCTGGAGAAACACCTGGTTCGGTAGTCACACACTCCGCATTTGAATTGTCTATTGATTCCGCCGACATGATGGAGTCATCTTACACTGTAATCTAGTGTAGACACACAAGAAATACCAATTCTAGGAAGTTACAGAGTTAAGGCCGTATTTCACTGGCCTGCATGGAGACTATTTGGCAATCGGTGGAGACTATTTGGTAATCGGTTGGTGACGTCTCCATGAGACTAGGCCTATATAGCCGGGTCTCCGGGTAGTCGCAATAAAAAAGTTCAATTTTTCTCGGAGACGTCTCTGAGATGTCTCTGCGGCCTCTTTGAAAAGTTTTCTTGAGACTTACAACTTCCAGCAGGCCTCAGATAAGGACGGGTCTCCCAGGCAGGGCTGCCACTCAAAATTTTAATTTTCCGCCTCTGCGATGGATGCGTATATTTTCCCCTACGGACACTACTTTTCCCCTACGCCCCAATAGGACAATTTTTCCCTACGGATCTATGTTTTCCCCTACAAAAATCCACCTTTCCCCTACGAAGGTACGTTTTCCCCTACAAATAATCTTAGTAAAAGCAACAGATTTATTTTAATAGAGAAAGTTGACATTGTGATCACCTCGATACTGCGGCATGCGCGCGTTGCGTTTTTCGTAACTATACAATATAGTGACCAACTTGGACAATGGATTTACCCAAATAATGTGTACAGACAAATATATATGGGAGTTGTTAGAAAATCTTTGAGGATTTAAGAATATTTTTTGAAAATTGTCAAAACCCCCTACAAATCATAAAAAAAAATCCCTACTTTCCCCCACGGAAGGTCATTTTCCCCGAAGAGATCCCTACTCCCTGCGGTTGGCTAAAATTCCCTACGGTAGGGATTTTCCACTACGAGTGGCAGCCTTGCTAACAGGAGACCCACCCAGTCTCAAAGAGACGTCGCGGCGACGTCGCGGAGATTCAAGTTGCCAACTGGTGGAGGGGGGGGGGGTCAATTCAACCCGAGCATTTGTGTAGTTGGGATCATGATGCAGTATTGTGCTATGTTTGGTGACGTGATGCATTGACTGCTTTGATCTGAAACAGGCAAACATAGAATTTGGCGTGGAGATATATAGACTGACTTCTAACTCGCATTAAGAAAAAAATAGCAATTCATATAGGTGTGCTTTTAAAAGAGCAAGTGTTAACCGTCCTGTGTAGCGTGACCCCAAACAAACGATCTGTTCATATATACAATACAAAATACATATTGCATAAACAGTATTGTAGGTCATAGTCCAGTTCCTTCAAGTAGCATATTTGTACAGTCAATACTTAAAACCCGTTGGAGACGATTTGATTTCACTATAACACGCATTTTCCAAAGACCCCAACACGAGTTAACTCGTACTTAGTCTTCAACGAGTTAACTCTGAAACAAATCACTGAAGTTTTCCAATAGAAAATTATTATAGATGATCATTCGTTGATTTACCCAGTACTTCAATTCATAGTAGGGAGAGTTCAGCAGTTGCATGGGTGAAGGATCTTTTCAGTGTAGGAATAACTCGTGTATCTGTTGATTTCCACCCACCCAGCAGTGCACAGTACTGAAATATGTTTATTTTTCCATAGTTAATTTGTTAATAAAATAAAACCCGTCAATAAATACCACAACAGAGGATCAAAAGTGGTCTTTTCAGCAGGTAGTCTTTTAGTTTCACATTTCAGTGATAAGCACTTTTCAAGGGAAACACAAATTGTGGTCTTTATAGGAAGGTGATATCCTCCGGGTGGTCGCTAGAGCAGGTTTACATTGAATTGCAACAGGTTATGAGTTTGTTGGAATGCCTATATGCAGTGTGTGTGTGTGTGTGTGTGTGTGTGTGTGTGTGTGTGTGTGTGTGTGTGTGTGTGTGTGTGTGTGTGTGTGTGTGTGTGTGTGTGTGTGTGTGTGTGTGTGTGTGTGTGTGTGTGTGTGTGTGTGTGTGTGTGTGTGTGTGTGTGTGTGTGTGTGTGTGTGTGTGTGTGTGTGTGTGTGTGTGTGTGTGTGTGTGTGTGTGTGTGTGTGTGTGTGTGTGTGTGTGTGTGTGTGTGTGTGTTGTGTTACTCCCTACTGGTGCCCAATGCGATAACCCTGTGAATTCTCATGAACAACTTTTATTATTTAGGGTCCTATTAATGAGTGCATCAACACACAATAGGCTGTACCCTCCTTACTCAGAAGTATTGCAACATACACTATAATGCATGCATTTTGCATGCATGCATGCATTATTATCATTTTGAGTTGAAGGGGTCTTTCTATTATGACGTCCTAATTAAGTTTTTAATTGGAAAATAACATCATTTGAAAAGATATCAATGAACAATCTTTTTCCTTCCTTCTCCAAGGCGGAGAGATTATCAAATACAGGCGCATCCACGGCAGAGGGGCTTGAACATAAAATTTCACATTTTTTCGCCTCCCTGTAGGGGTGGGGGTTAATTCACACTAGCATCGTAATTCGGTTTCATATTTCCCGTGAAATGGTTTTGATGGCTTTGAAAGACTTCCAGCAGACAAAAAAAATGTCAATGTGTTCCTCTGACGCGGTCTCAAAAAGAAGACACCACGCCGCAAAGACGAAAGCGCCTCCTATCTTCATAAGATAGTGATAAGGAGGAAAAGGCTACTAATATAAAGATGATGACCTTCTCTCCTCGTTATCATATCAAATGTACTAAAAGGTCGCATTACATCAAATTTTAGGAGGTTTGCAGTAATAAACCGCCTTTAGAATTGAGAAAAAAAAGAAATTACAACTTGAGGAGGTCCTTTTCTGAAATATGGGGCGTATGTATTTCAGAACAATATCCTGTACTCGTTCTGTATGTATCATTTATCTACATTAGACACTGTGTGTTAATCATAATGCTGTTTACAAGTTCTTTGACAGGGGACCTATTTCTCTGAGGTGGTCCCGGTGTAGACATTGCATAGCAACCTGTATTGTTTTAACAAAATAACGGAATCCAATCTTTTATATCAGTTGTAAGGGGCGTCACCATCAAGAATTTGTTATGGCGTTTCCCTTTTCCCACATTAAGTGAAATGTAACTTCGTTGTAATGTCATATAAATGTTAATTCCTTAAAATATGAAATAAATTATAATAATGTAATTCCTTCATGTATATCTACCTGGAATTTTGCTTTGTATGTATGTCTGTGATTTTGTTATGGTATATATGGAAATGAATACTATTTGAGGAACCATGAATCCCCTTCTTCCCTTTGGGATCATAACTTATCTTGCAATTTAAGAAGAAGGTGTAAAAGTGAACTATCCCCACCTTCCCCAAACCTGTCACCTCCAAAGGGGGTCAAACACTGCCACCCTATAGGCATTGTCATGGGAAACAATTATTTGTTATATAGTGAGGTATCTACATGTATTGTAAATTGGTTAAACTAAATTTGGATCTCGAGAAGATGTTTGAAAATTAACTAGTTTTGGTCCGGGGGAGGCAGTGGGCCAGCAGTACAATTTGAGGAGCATTGAATCCCCTCCCGCTAAGGATCATTCTGCCAAGTTTGGTCTAAATCCAATCATGTTTTTTGACGAACATGAAAATGTGAAAAGTTTTTTTGCACGACAAACGACGTACGATGATCGTCGGATGACGGACAAAATCAAAGCGATTGCAAGATCACTTGAGCCTTCAGCTCACTGGCTGCTCTCAGCAATCTCGGCATACGCTACTGCCACGGAATGAGCCAGCACTTGCTCCCTGACGAGTTGGCTTAGTTTCTAGCGCTTCTTCACCACTTCTCTCCAACTTTAATTAAATTGTTCATTTGCAATATTTTCTTACTTTAGCAGCATGTGCTACTCTACAAAATTGTACTTACTGTTAGACGCTTATATTCAGACCGACTTCACGCGGTATATCGAAAACGACCAAATGCTTCCTTTCCGTTCCGGTACAATATCGCGTAGAAAAAGTTGAATCATTTCCACGGCTGGTACTGGTCATGACCTTATGGGTCCGTCCAAAGTCGGTGATCATTCAAAAGAAATTCAAAACAATAGCCACCACAATTCAAGTCGAAGCGTTACTCAGATCTACTGGGTTGATATCCCTGTATTCCCATTCAACCCATATTCCCATTTCATTCCCATTTTAGACACCTGTCCCTCGATCCTCACTAGCTTTAATTTGTAGTAGGCCTATATTGTTAACTTGTATGTATTTCACACCAGCCACAACAGCAATACCACACATTTGGCACAGCAATACTGGCAGCACTACTGCGCACGTTTTTTTTTTTAGCACTGCCACACCCCAATTATTATAACCCAACCACATGTTAGTTATTACTGGACTACCAAACACCAGCTACAGCAGCAATACCACACATTTTATAGCACAGCACTACCGGCATTACTCCTGCACACGAGTTACTTCAGTATACCACACCCCAATTATCATAACACAACCACATGTTAGTTATTATTGGACTATCATACACCATTTACCACAGCACTATAACACATCAGTTACCACAGCACTGCCACACACTAGCTACCTCAGCAATACGACACACTAGTTACCACAGCATACCAAACACCAGTTAACACAGAAATATATACCCACAGCAGATACCACAGCACTGCTACACAGCAGTTACCTCAGACCCATTAAATGGTTTTGTAGTGCCTTGCGCTGATTTACAAACATATTTTGCATTACCTCTATGTGAATTTTTAAATTTTTCAAAATCATGGGGGTGGGGCAAAAATAATATGTATGCCCCCTAATATATTTATTGGAGGTAAGGGTCAACGCCTCTGCTCTCACCATACTTTAAGCCATGCAACGGGGCGTCGGTGAGAGAAAAAAAACTATTCTAATACATGTATACAGAGAGACACCACAGGGAAGCATTCCAAATTTCCTGAAATCCACGTGCGTGGGAACGAAGTGACCGGAGGGGGGATATTGGAGGGGTGTCCCCCTTGTGGAATATCGTTGTTTTCCATGTGGAATTGTAGGTCCCGGTGCATACCCGAGAGAGTTTTTTTTTCGCCTTTTTCTACAGCCATTATCCCTATGTTGAAGTATTGGGTACATTAGTAATATTGTAATCAGTTATACAGATGCTTCTATAATAACGTCGTATTTACCCAGGGTAGCCACTTCAGTCTGATAGACTGTTCTTCCAGCGGGCCCTGCATAACATAAATGTTATTATTACCATTCTCTGTTTTAGAATGCCGAGCGCCTGGCTAGAGAGCAGAAGGTACCATTTCTAAAATTCTTTGGTATGACCCGGCAATAAACAGAGTATAGTAAAGCTCATTGGTACTCGTGTTCAAACCCGGACGAGCCCCCAAATTTTGTTATGTCACCTTCACAACCAAAAGGAATGGCACAAAAAAAGGAGATTTTAAAATTTACACATAAGAATTTTGTTTATTTCTCCCTGTTTGCCGGAAATTCCGGAAAGCTTCCCTCTTTTTGGAAAAATCAGGAAATTTTCAGAAAGCTGGCATCTCTGTGATAACATGTTTTCAAGAATGGTGGTGGAAGTAATAAACATTATTCATATATAGAATGACACAATCATTTCTGTCTATTTAACACAAAATCCGCACTTAAAAATTCATATTCCAAGATACTATAATATCACGCACAATATAGTCACACAGTAACACATTTATACAGTACATGGATATTTTGATAACCTTTTATTACAATGATAATAAAATAAATGATTTGAAAGATATAATCATATCTAATTACAATATGAACATGTGAATTACTCATCTCTGATGTCAAACTAGAAATTCGGTGTGTCCATAGGACACGGATGCCCCCGCTTAACGCGATCAGTAAGCAATTTCTTATTGAGTAGTCATGTGGAAATCAATTTGCATGAGCTGTGATCTTTGACCTTTGACCTGCGTACTCTGAATTCAAACTTGACCTGTATGTTAGTGTGTTCTACCTACACACCAAAAATGATTAAAATCTGTCAAATATATTTTCAGTTATCGTGCGGAAACCAATTCGCATATATAATGAACTGTGACATTTGACCTTTGACCTGCGGACTCCGAATTCGAACTTGACCTGTATTTTAGTATGATCTACCTACACACCAAAAATTTTCAAAATCTGTCAAATATTTTTTAATTTATCGTGCGGAAACCAACTAGGGGACGGACGGACGGACAGGTGCAACGCTTAATGCCCCCTCAAGACTTCGTCGGCGGGGGCATAAAAACAGAAATAGTAACAGACACGATCAAATCATCGCATATTTCTAGTGGGCTAATCTTTTCATTCTTTGAAAGCAACAATAATCCCAGTGGCGATGAATTTAACATTTGACGAGTGAACTCGGAAGTAGCAATTCCAATTTGTATCACCATAATTAATAGTAAAATACACATTTTTAAATATTTGTTATTTATAATATACATTTTATTTATAAAATTCAAATTTCATTCACATAATGTAGACAAAATACAGCTGCATTAAGATGTGTCTGCCATTGTAAGATCTTATCATACACAAAGTGTAAAATATGAACAGAGTTAAAATGTACACTGTAGAAATCAGTTATAAATTTGTCTTTGGATTACACATTAATGTCATATCACCACATGATTTGCTGATCCATAAAAATATATCAATTAGCCCACCTTTTGTTGACATAGCAAAACCACATAAAGAATGTGCAATAAAGAAGACTGCATGATTTAAATAAGAGAGAGAATAATGCTCAGAAGAAACACAGGATAACAAAGTCAATTAAAAAAACTATTATTTATAAATACATTTTTTAATACAATATCCTAAACTTGATTTAAGACAAAAAATTAAAACAATTAAGACAAATAAATAGAGAAATTTCTTAACCTTACTTTTCAGGTATCCCAACCATTACGGTTGGGTCAGTAGAAGCATTTTTGGTCTGGCACCTTCGAATTTCAATTTTACTTTTGTACTTAATCATATCAAAATACCAAAGAAATGAGCAGAGAACAAGCACGAAAAAAGTTCTGAATCACATGACACAAAAATCACAAAACCATGATTCCCTTTTCAAAAGTATGAAGTTCTAAACACTTAAATGTATTCAACAAATATAATTATTTACTTATAAGTGTGCATGTTTGTGCATGTATATGTTGTGTGTGTGTGTGTGTGTGTGTGTGTGTGTGTGTGTGTGTGTGTGTGTGTGTGTGTGCACTACTGCACATGTGTATTTTTAAATTTCTCCATGCATTTACAAAATGCTACCATACATTACAAACATTATACATAATATGTCATTGTCAATGCTTGAGTCCGACTTGCAGGCACAAATAAGTAGACATAATTGACTTAAAGACGCTATATAACACTGTGGAACACTCGTTTAAAAAATTGTCGAACTTTGCTATCTGACAGTGTTTGAATGGACAAATAAACACCTTAGAACACAAAAGTTTTGGACAGTTATGCTGTCACTAGTACAATATGTGCAGATACAAATTGGCACATTCATTTCCTATCAGGCGATAGGACATTCTGCAACACAGCAGGCTATGGGGGAAAGCTAGAATGGTCTCTCAATGACTTTTACTTTTTAAAGCACGTATTGATCGTTTTAAACTGCAATTTTTTCAGGGCTTCATTTTTAGACCATGTCAGAGACACTGGTAGCATGGGGAATCATGCAGCTCAGATTTTTTAAACTGAAAACACTGTTATACAGTGCCTTTAAAA
>JZLH01S0355417.1:14917-26422 GCA_001188425.1 Eucidaris tribuloides
TGTCTTCTTTTCCCTAAAAGGGGGAGAGGGTTTTTTAGCTTCACCATTGTCACTCCGTGCAGTCTAAGCGACGACTGTTGACACTCAAATATAGTTATCAACCCTCTGTCTGGGTATAGAATGTCGAAATATTCGTCTCTATACCCACAACGGTCAAAATTTTCGTTTTTTACCATGGAGAACGGAGTGACCAATGAATTGATCTTACAAAGTATATATGGTTACGCAGAGTGTTTTTTTTTCTTGCATTTCCCGGCAATTCTTTGGATCGCAATGGAAATTTGATGGTAGAGTCTCACAGCAGGGGGAACTCTAGTGACAAAATTCTTTTGTGTAGCCACTGTGGGGTATGCTACGTCGAAAACCTTACCATTGCGGTCACCCGCTGCGGGTGAATATCAACAGTCAAGTTATAACAATATTAAAGGAGAATCCCCTCTCGTCTTCCGCTCAGCTGCAAAAAACACTTTGCAAGTACCATATAATTTAATTTACTGTTGATGTAGATTGACCGTGCTGAATAAATAGCAATTCCAAATCAAATAAAAAAAACCTATGGAAAAGAGATATGTTGACAAACTGTTTAAACCACCACTGTTCTCGGACGGCAGAGGAACGCAACAATTCTAATCTAAAGCCTGTCGCTATCTTTCATTAATTCAATTGTTTAAGGTAAAGCAACAATCATGCGTCCTGAGTCTTTACGTTATGATTTTTAGTCAAACAACAAACAGCATCAGGAAAATTCCCGTTTTGTTGCGTAAACAATACATTTAAGCCGCTTGGTTTCATCTCTGTAACGTAAAAATGTCGAGCACATAGTATGCGCACAACGCAGAGCATAAACTTTGTCACATTCGTAGGAACAAGTTAAAATAATTTTCGAAACTTCCTTTATCAAAATTCCTCTAAAATGCTCACTATTTGTTGCACGAGTATTCCTGTATATGGTACTCTCCACTCGCCCATATTCGCGTGCATGATGGCGTGCTTTGATGTCATTGGTTTAGAACTGAATTCGTCGATTCAAATATTCACGAGTGTGTTCGTTCATCAAAACCAAACAACGCACCACAAACCCACCACACACCACTCAAGCCACCAGGGACTGTTAGTTAATATGTTTTAATGTAAGTATACCAAAGTCGATTGAAAAAATATATGCTAAAATTAATCATCATGCTACTTGTGCCCGGGTATATCTGCAAATAGAAAAGTGAAAGATTGATTGTGGAGAAGTGAGAGAGAGAGAAGAAGAAGGAGAGAAGAAGAAGAAGAAGTAAGAAGAAGAAGAAGAAGGAACGAAAGAAGAGAAGAAGAAGAAAGAAGAAGCAGAGAAGAAGAGATGATGAATTGATAATGATTGAAAAGGCAAAGAAGAAGCCAACGACAACAAGCAATCGCAGAATAGAAAAATAACTATTCTTATCTGTTTCATAAACATGATTTTATTTATTAGTTTTACAATATTTTTTGATTTTTCTACGCTATATAAAAACTTGGTGTCCAGGTTTGAACATGTGATTGCGGTTACCTTTGGCAGTTATTGCAATTCTCGAGGTTATGACGTCGATTTGTGGCATTCCGTCTTTACAGTCTCAATGTCATTGTGTAGCAGAACCAACACGAAATGCGTAATATATCACAGATTTTTTTACGCTGACATGTCACCCCTAGTTCTAAGACTCCTCTCCTGCCCTCAAGACCGATTTAATCCCATTTATCAGGGCGGATCAGGATAGCAGGGTGTTGGGTGTGGGGGGGGGGGGCGGGAAGCGCAGAAAATTTCGCCCGCCCCCCCCCAAAAAAAAAAATTATGGCCAAATTTCCGCGACAAAAAACTTTGTGGCCATTTTACGGTGGGCCCCCCCCCCCCGCTCCCGATACCGCGTGTGATTATAGTCACCCTTGTTTTTTTATTCTTCATATTTATTACAAAAAAAGCTACTGTTACGACTATACATGTATGAACTTACGTTTGATTTTTCCAAACCAACAGTGAGTGCCAAGTTTTATATTCTGCCGGTTTACATTATCAGGTCGTTGTTTTATTAAGTTGGATAAGCCGTTTGAATTGATTCAATGTATTTTTTCCATTTATTCAAGTAAATTCCTTTTCTTAGTATTAACCATTTCATTTCATTTTCTTTTAGTGTAATTTATGGTGGTATAGATATGTGTATGTAAGTTTATTGCACACTACGAAACAAAATTCCACTTTGCCACCAATAAAGGTAAAAATCCTTTCCACACTTATCGAGTGCCCGCAAAGTTGCCTGCTGTGAACATGCAGTGTGTCCCAGAAAAAAGGAAAACGGATTTCATTGGCAAAAATATTCCATCATAATAAACAATATCTTAGTATAATTAGCTGATGTTGCTAAAGCTGTGTTTCTCTTCTTCATTATACACAACATATTATTCATTGCTCACGCAGTGATTGAATTAAAAACAATAAATATTGATGCTACCCAAAATTTCATTTGCACACACAAATTCCATGATTGGAGTGATTTCGGAGTAGTAAATGGAAAATTATTTTTAAGAAATAAAAGCATGGACATAAATATTCAAATATTCGTCTTTGTTGAACCTCATGCGTAAAAGATGAATAACGCATCGACGGAGAAAAGTAAATTAAACATGCCTGTCGTTTTAGCGTGATTTTTCAGATATGAATGCATTTTTAGCTTTTGGAGGCGGCCTAACACAAAAGGTTCACGAACAGCTCTGACTTCACACAATTCTTGGCGTTGGGACAACAATAGGTTCCGAGTCATGTTCGGCAAGGTAATTTCTTGGTTGGCTGGCTTGCCAAATGCCTAAAGCAGAGTCTATATGGATGGCATTTCTTGCGAACATTTCTGGGACAAACAAGCATCATTTTCAAATTATGTCTTTTCTACTCATTGCATCGTCATTTCTATAAATGAGTTATCATACGAAAGAACATAAGATTAGCTTTCTTTATGATGTCCTTCAATATCGAAGATATGCTGAATACATCAAGCGCGTGGACAGTTTTGAATTTCAAATTTGTGCTGCAAATGATTTTATACCTGGTGCCCTTCTAATTGTCTTTGCTCAGTCATGCTGTGATGAATCACTAGCTGACTGCGGTATCAAATTAAAGAAGAGAAAATACTTAGCAATATGTACGATTTGGGGTCCATATTTGGCTTATTACATATACAAATATGTTCATCGCAATCTCGGTTTTCCTTTTTCTGGCGAGACACTGTATTTACACCGTTAAAGACACATTTTGAGTACACGTACAAGTTTAGCACTTTTGTACCCATTTGTCTCGCTGTATTTCTGCCTCGTGAGGAGTGTTTGCTGTTTGTGTGTGTATGTGTATGTATGTATGGTGTGTGTCGTGTGTGTATGTGTGCCTGTATGTACTTTGTATCTGATATGTGTGGTGTGATTATATTGCTATGTATTGCCTGATGTGATAGTGTGCCCCTGTGATATTTGTGTTTGTACTTTGTGTGTGATATCTGTGTGTATCTGTGGCTGTGTGCCCGCCCATGTGTGGTCTGTGGTTGGTTGTGTCGCGAGTGTTGTGTGGTGTGTTGTGTGTGTGTGTTGTGTTGTGTGTGTGTGTGTGTGCGTGTGTGTGGTTGTGTGTGTGTGGTGTGTGTGTGTGTGTGTGTGTTGCTGTGTGTGTGATGGTGTGTGTGTGTGTGTCGTGTTGTGTGTGTGTGTGCCTGTGTGATGTGGTGTGTGTGTGTGTGTTGCTGTGTGTGTGTGTGACAATGTTCTGATGTGTGATATTTGTGTGGCTGTGTGTATGATGTATGTATGTGTGTGTGTGACATGGTTATATATTGTGGGTGTATATACTGTTGCTGTTATATTGTGTGTATGTCTGTCTGGTCAAATAATTTGTATATCATTTTTTTTTTCTGTTCCAAGCTGGTGGATGCCCTGCTTATCCGATTACGACGACGCATGACGAACCACCACGCAAATGCCGAGTCTGCCTCAATCAAAAAGGTGAGATTATATTAAAAACTATTGCACCGCAATGTATAGCGTGTTGAAATAAGATTTGTCAAGTTTGTTAATTTAATAACACAAAAACTATACAGCCAGATTATAATGGCATTGAGTATAGTTGCAGCTGAATAATGAACGATTTTTGCTGGAGGTGCTTTGAATAAGATTATCAATATTCAGTTTTAAGCAATTCAATGCTTATTTAAAAGTGGCGGTTCAGATTTTGCTCAATATCCAGTCTCCTGTTACAAAATTGGAAACTGTACAGAAATCCAAATGGTGTAGTGTGTTGTGTGTGTGTGTGTGTGTGTGTGTGTGTGTGTGTGTGTGTGTGTGTGTGTGTGTGTGTGTGTGTGTGTGTGTGTGTGTGTGTGTGTGTGTGTCTGTGTGTCTGTGTGTTGTGTGAGTGTGTGTCTAGTCCCCACACAATAGCAATAGACAATGGTTGCGGATAGCGCACATTGGAAACTCTGGTATACCAGTTTCTCATCTACGTCCAGGGTAGATTAAATGGTTATTAATATTCATCAGTATTAGTCTGGCTACTGGTAGTCTTTATTCACTATCCACAATCATTGTCTATTGCTATTGTGTGGGGACTATAGACACACACTCTCACACACTCTCACACACACACACACACCATTCGATTTCTGTACAGTTTCAATTTTGAACAGGGGACTGGATATTTGAACTCTAACTTTTTAAATGAGCATGACAAACATAAAACAGAATAGTGATATCTTATTTAAACCATCTCCACCAAAAATGTTCACTATTTAGCTGCAACTATACTCAATGCCAGAATAATTTGGTGTATAGTTTTTGTGTTATGAAATACCAAACTTGACAAATCTTATTTTTAACATCTAGTATTGAAAAAAAGAATACATTGAAAGAAATTGTACACCAGTCATAAAAAAATAGTGAAATTACAGGGCAGTGACATGATTGGAAGAAAAAAACGCCTCTTAAACCAAACTGGTTGAAAGATATACCAATTGATACTCCAGCTGGAGTGCATCTCATGGCTGGAACGATTTATCCTGAATTTATTTTCTTAGATAAAGATGAAGTCGACAACTGACAGGAATAAATTAAAGATTTTAGGGTATCTGTCTGTTCTTGCGAACCAATCAGATCGCACGTGCGCTTGATTCTAGAATAGTTTCACCCAAAGTTGAGGACTACCCCCAATAACGTAATTTACCTTTAATTGTTCACTAGTTATAAAATGAAGAATACTTGAATTCGGTGCATCAAAATTTGTCAAAATCGACGCCGTGGACAGAGATGACGAAGAACTCTGATAACGTTAGCCAAAAACAAGTAAGGAGCCTACCTGAAGGCATACGTTATATTCGGATGGAAATATCAAGCTGGAATTAATATCCTATGAAGCTTTTTTTTTCAGTTCTGCTTATCATATTGTCTTCTTGTCATTTTTTTTTCTTTTCTTTTTGAAGCCACTAATTAAGCACGGTGATAGTACTGCAGATGAGAGCAGTAATAATAATAATAATAATAATAATAATAATAATAATAATAATAATAATAATAATAATAATAATAATAATAATAATAATAATAATAATAATAATAATAATAATAATAATAATAATAATAATAATAATAATAATAATAATAATAATAATAATAATAAGATAATAATAAGATAATAATAATAATAATAATAATAATAATAATAATAATAATAATAATAATAATAATAATAATAATAATAATAATAATAAGAATAACAATAATAATAATAATAATAATAATAATAATAATAATAATAATAATAATAATAATAATAATAATAATAATAATAACAATAATAATAATAATAATAATAATAATAATAATAATAATAGTAGTAGTAGTAATAATAATAATAATAATAATAGTAGTAGTAGTAGTAGTAATAATAATAATAAAAATAATAATAATGATAATATGGCTATTTATATAGTGCAACAGGTCCATCATAAAGACGCTCATGGTGCTATAATTATACGGTCACTGGAATAAAATGTTGCTTTCTTATGTAATTTGTGGTACATGCACATTCTGTCATGTCCCCACTTGTTGAATTAATAAGACAAGATTAAGAATGGCTGGTCCTTTAAGGCACATTGATCTGTGCAAACAAGGCAAGCAAGTGAAAATATACAATGGCAAACACTCGATAATGAGTAATGCTTGAATGCTTCTTTGTTCTATATGGTCTTCACTTGTTAAATATTTCAGTGAAAATAATTTAAAAGCTGCTTGGCTAGCTCTTCACTTGTTAAATATTTCAGTGAAAATAATTTAAAAGCTGCTTGGCTAGCTGTGAGAATTTCAGATATATTGTAAATACATTAAAATACATGTACATGTATGTACATAAGTAGTTTTTACATATGAGCACGTATCAAAATGCTTCGCTAAAACGCTAAATCTTCCTTCCTTTTCTCACTGAACATCACATATGGCACAAAGTTACAACACTGCAACGGTATATTTTGCTACAACAGAATAATATCTGCAAACAAGACTGGTAAAGGGGAGTTTTGGCACTTCACAATGACTGCAAGTCAAAAAAAACTTTGCTAACATGATTGTCCATTTATTTACTGGTTGAATATCACAGTGATGATGAGGTAAGGGGCCATATGCATAAAAAGTACAAATTGATTGCAAGCAATTGCACCATGCAATAGATGAAGCTCAAAGCTCTTGCTTCCGTCTGCAAAACCTTTCACTCCTGCTGAAACCTATTGGGCCGTACCAGTGTCGGAGAACTGAATGCAAGCTTTGGCCTTGAGGCCAACTATGCTAGTTGCTATCTCTTGAAACAATTGCCCGTGCTTGCTAAAATTTTGGGGGTTTTTGCACACATTACTTATTCTTATGCATGTGGATTCAAGCAAAAGGTTAACAATGTGATACCTATGTGCCACAATGAAGTTGAAAATCGGGGATCTCTGGAATTGGCTTGCATTGTATTAGCATTTAATGCTAACAAAACCGCTTAGAAAGTTGCTGTTAGCATTAAATGCTAGTCCGGGCTTAGCATTTCACAGAATTTTTCTAAGTGTCTTAGCATTGAGCTAGGTTTATCAGTACATTTTTAGCATTGATATGTCTTAACACTTATTACTTAGCATTTATCTGTCTTAGCAGTTATTTCTTAGCATTTAAGTATTTAAGTTGACTGCATAATTGGCATATGAAAATTTTGGTGGGAAAGTTCTACGGAAGGAAGTGGTCAAAGTACAGCTGAAGATTACATGGTGCAATTAGTTTCTACAATTCTGGATAAAAATCCAACTTGTAGTCTCTTTTGAGTTAAAGCACCTGAAGTCCTTTGTGTAAAGCACAGTAAGTGATCATTTTTTTTTATTGTATCTTGACTTTACATTATAGATGTCAAATTACATACTGATGCTATATTAATTGACTGCAGTCCCATGCCTTGATTTATGTGTATCTCCTGATTCATAGAACCAACTGGATTTAGTCAGCGTTGCGCCAGCGTTCAGTCAGCGTTCCGCCGCGCCATATTCTTGTGTGCGCGATGGCCACGTTTCTTGACGGATTTTTTTTCTTCAAATTCGGTATATAAGTGTACCTACACGTGATAAGCTTTTGGCGGTGGCGCCCTCGCTTGTTCCATCTTAAAACACAAAAAAGTACATTTTTTAGAGTCTGCTTGTGTGTGCGATGCTGTCACGTTTCTTGATGGATTTTGTTTTCAAATTTGGTATGCTTTTTGGCGTGCCGTGCTGAAAGTGCATGCTCTGGTCTGAATCCACGGTGCGGCCGGGCCAAAATCAGTCGTGAAACAAAAGTATGATGCTCTGGAGTGGCCATTTATGGATGCATTGGTACGAGGAACGGCAAATTTGGGGGTCTCTGGAACTGACAAAATAAAAATTTTCTGCGGCTTCTGAAATTGTGATGCTCTGGAACTTAAATATAAGGCCTAAAATGGGGGTCTCAACCACGGCACATACTTATCACACAATTATACTAAGTCAACCCCCCCCAGAGGCTAACAGAAGCAACTGCTACTTTTTAAGCATACAGCCCAAGATTATGCCCCTCTAAGACAATATGAACCTTTGCCAACATGAATTTTCACTCTTTACTTGTTGAATATCGCAGTGATTATGAGATAATGCTATGCCTTGCTAAGACAGACTGATCTCTGCAAAAGAAGTTGGAAATGGGATATCATTTTTGGGCATGCTCAAGTACCACCTGGCAGTGACAGCATCACGAGTACAAGCAAATCGTTTTTGTCATTGGGTCATCATTACCATAACCCTTAAAGATTGGGGGTAGTCCTCAACTTGGGCTGAAACTACTCTAGAATCAAGTAAACTATGCACGGTACTCCTGTGAAAATCTTGTAGTCAAACGTTGACCCATTCTAAAAGAACTAATATCAATATCCCTCGTAGCAGGCAAACCTACTGTGTGGCTATGGGCCCTTTTTTTATTGTGCCCCGATAGAATTAAAATACTATTATATACATGCTTGATTCTCCTTAAGTAAACAAATTAGAGACAAATCCTTCCAGCTGGGAGATCCACTCCAGCTGGTGTATAGTTGGTATATATTTCAACTCATTTGGTTCTTGAGGCATTTTCACGTGTTCCAAATCATGTCACTAACCTTTAATGTGACCCCATCCAGAGGAAACAGTGCCACTGTGCTAATCACCATTTTGTAAACACTCTCTCCAACAAATTCATTCGGAGACTGTACAATAGATATGCAAACTATTTGTGTGAAAACATGACATTGACACTGTACCAAAAGCGTGTTAAGAGTACAATGGCAAATTAATGGATCTGTGATAACAATACAACAGCAATGCAATGCATGTGCGCAAACATGCAAGTGGTCATTAAAGAGTTAAATCCTTACTTGCTGACCAGTTCAATGATAAAAGAACTAAACCTTCGTTAGTCTCGTTGCAAACTAGGCAAGCAACTGAAAATGTTGCAAAGTTCTCAACCACCTGACGGTAACACCCTGGTAAGGTTTGACAATGTGTCTGTTTTCCGGTATTTTATAATTTGTTGAAGGTTTCAGCTTTCTTAGAGAGGCAAGATTGGTGGGCTTTCTAAGATAGGTTGATCTCTACAAACAAGGCTGGCAAGGGAACATTGGGCATGTCCTTCAATGCCTGGCGGAAACTCTCTTTGAACAAGTAGTCAATCCTGATGAGAACTGGCACAAACTGGAGCAAGACATAGTAGTGATCCAACTTCCCGTGGGTTTCTGAATCATGAAAATTAATCAAACATGCAGAACATCAGTTGCTTAACTGTATTTTTGCCAACATGCTGTAGCAAAGACTGCATCTTTTAATGTCATATTTGAAAAATACAAAAATTCCTTCAAAGCAGTTTTATCGTAAATTAATAAAGTAGCTAGTGGGTAGGGTAATTCAACTTTCTGAATGCTGTAAGGTCAATGAGAAAACTAAAACAATTTTGAATACATCACTTCATGTTGATAAATAGGTCTCCAGATTTGCCCACCAATGTTTAGTTGTCACCAATGACCTTCAACTTAAATTTCAGAAATGCCATCAGCTACATAACAAAACTTTTGACCTTTGACATTAGAATTGATCAATTTGTTCAAGGTTCATATACAACATGCTTACTGATCATAAGACAAAATGATTACACAATTGAATTGTGCATGAGGGAATTTTATGCATTTTAGACACACAAGAATCAATCAAAATTATAATTTTTATGACATGCTTAAAAGATTTTGTGACTTTGATGTTTTTAATTCTATGTCCAAATTAGACTCACGTTGGTTGAGCTACCATATGCAGTTCATAAGTTATTTCAGTAATGAGATGATATCATATTTGTAAATGGCCTATGATCTTTGAATGTCTACTCCAAACTATAATCAATACCATGGCTGCTATGTCAAAGTGATTATAAAATGGTGGGCCTGAAAATTTAGTTACCAAGGAAACATCATTTTGAACATCTTGCACATCTTCACCTCTACGTGATCATGCATACAAATTATCTTATAAATTGCTTGAAAAATGTGGAAGCATGTAAAAAATGTAAAATGCAGTCACCACGGCAACACCATGTTGGACACCAGGGTAGGAAATACAATTTCAGTTTTGGGGTCTACGTTTTAGTCTGAATTATTGATAATAGTATAAAACTAATAATGTTTGAGGGTATGTTAACACAGATCCAGCAACACAGAAATTTGTTCAGGTGAAGACTACAATTGATCTACATGTACAAACCTTGGCAATAGTTCCTGAGAATATCCCTGAAATCTTTGTGAAGTTTCAAGACAGGTTTCTCATCCTCTAACGGTACATCTGTAACAAACCAAAGAAATTCAATAAAACAATACCACAAGATATTGTCCATATGGGAATGCTTGATGATGGAAACAAACCTATGGGCCAAGTCATAAAAGATCCAAAGTAACAAAAATTGTCAACCAGACTCATTGCAATGTTTTATTTACTTGGTTGATAGAGTTTGCAATAACCCTTTGGGGACGCTAGGCAGCATGAGCTGTTCAATTGATATTACATGAAGTTGCAAGGTGCTTCTGTATGAATGTATGTTTTGAGATATAACTTTTGTTATATTCGTTCAGATTTTACAAAACATACACCACTGGAAATGATAGACAGCACAGTATTTATTTAGAATATAAGATGGGAAAATTTTGATTTCATCCTTGGCCAATGTTTCATCCTTGGTCCAGGGTTTCTTAACATCCCTCCAGGGGTACTTCAGTAATCTTGTTCACACAAACATGGAGATGTATGGATGTACGGACAGACAACCCCAAAACATATTGCCTTCAGTTCCCATACAGGGTGGAGGCATAAAATTAAATAATACATATTACTGATGATAATTAATTAGCACATTTACTTGGGTTAAATTACAAAATTGTTTGTTCAAGTTTTTGTGTATATTTCACTAAGTTCCATAGAGTAAAACAAAGCAAAGTGACATTGGTCAGAAATGAAGGAAGAAATGCATTTTCCACATATTGTTTTAAAGTCATTTTCTGTGAACAAAGTAGTTACCTAAACCAGTGCATTAATAGAAAAAAAAAATCATGCGTTCCTTCATGTGAAAACTTGATTATTAAGCAGTGAAGCACTACATCACAAAAGTCTGGTTTGAATAGCAAAGTTTGACAATCAACAAGAATTAAAATAAACTATGAGCAAGATAGCAAGTCAAGGTCACTGTGATGCACAGTGGGCCAGGGAGGAACCAAGTGCGCCAAAAGTCATTTTTGGTGATTTAATTTTTTCAATTTTTTTCTTGCCCTGCTGAAAGATAATACATTGAAGAATACCTTGGTAAAATATTTCATTCCAGTTTGCACATTTAGGGTGTGAATTTACACATCCAAATGGCAAAATCCTGTATATTCACAGTTTTAGCGCAAAAGTGACTTATTTTATAAACCTTTCAATT
>JZLH01S0355417.1:28273-39797 GCA_001188425.1 Eucidaris tribuloides
ATTACAAATAATCCCCAGTAGGGTGCCCACTTTGAGTAACTCGGGGATTGGATGTCTTTCTCTTTTTGATGTAGAAGCACAGAAATCGAATTTTCAAGTTTCTAAAGTAGGGTCATCATTATATTCATGAGATATTTCTCATAGGATTTTGGCAGCTAATCAAAAATCAGCATTTCAATGAGATCACGTGATTGTTATTTTTATTGAATTCTGCAGGTCGGATTTATCCTCACAACCGCCATGGAGCTTAGTAGCTCCATGGAACCATCATTCAAGTAACAGGAGAATGAGAAATGTGTAATATCTTAAGTGGAGTTTGGCATCCAATCAGAAATCATTATTTTAATGACATCATAAGTGTTTAAAAATATTTTCATTAGATTCTACAGGTCTGATTACCCCTAGACCGATCATTGAACAAAATGTGAACATAAGAAATATGTTATTTCTCATTGGTTTTCGTATCCAATCAGAAATCGGTATTTTAATGACGTCATATGTATTTGAAAACAGTTTCATTGAATTCTACGGGTATGATTACCCTTAAATCCTTCAATTGGACATGCATTTTTGATAAAACTCAGTGAATATGAATTTTGGCGCACTTCGGAGCCATTCTGGCCCACTGTGTGACGGTTCAAATACAGAGAACATAGAGCATACCTGGATTGAAAATAACCAGCATCATCAGCAACATCGTTTCAATGCGATCAAATGTCCACATGGAGAATGTATGAACAAAATCGTGAGCGACGTCCCTGAAACCCTCACCCATCTGTCGAAGGACATTGTTTTGATGGAATGTACGTTCCAAAAACCGGAAGGGCAAATCTTCAAAATGTTGACCCTCAATCCAGGCTCTGTTGGCAAGTTTGACAGAAAACTGGCTGTTCTTGATGAGTGTCACACGATCATTCATGGAAATGGGGTCAATACCTGGTAAAAAAAACCACAAAATGATCAAAGAGCATACAGATACACACATTTCAGTTGGATACAATTTATATATCAAGTAAAAAGGGAAGGGCATGGGAAAACTGAATACTTCAACCCTCCCTCACTATGCTCCACCCGAAAATTAACCACCAGCATGACCACCCACTTAAATGACATTGATTAAATTAACAATTCATTGCTTTGATCTTAGCAGAAAGAGTTCCCCAAGTATTACTACGCTTTGCTGGCTTTGCTGTAACACCACACTATTATTGGACATGGTTATGGATTGACATCATTGTAATTAAAGCTTGGGTCCAGTTCAATTTTCAAAAGATTATAGGCCCATGTTTCCAGCTGATACTTGGAACAATTTAACCTTGCAGGCAACCTGGGTTGAAAACACATGTTGTTTGCTGAAAAAAGGAACCTTGGCATGCATGTCAACAACAAGAAGACAACAAAAATTGTGTGTGTGTGGTTTACCTGGAACCCTCTTGATAAACCGCACAATAGCTACGGTGATTTCACATCCCACTTCTTGAAAGCGATCCCAGTGCTCTCCACAATTGCACTCCGGATGATTTGCCAGCTAACCAAACAATTGAAAGAAACAAAACTGTTATTCCATGACTGTCATTTCTGCCTGTATGTTGTCATTGTGTTAGTACAACCTGTTTGCTGCAACTAAATAAAAATTATATGATAGGTACACTGTAAGGTCAATTTTATCATATCTTAGTATACCAAGAACTGAGGCTTGACATCAAATTTCCTTTGTTGTTTTAAACATTTGGACAATAAATATATACACTGAAATTGGAATTGAAATTGAAATCATTATCATCATTATTTATTTATTGATTAATTTATTAATTTATTTATTTATTCATTCATTTATTCATTTATTTATTCATTTATTTATTCATTTATTATTAGTGAGTGGACATTTAAAAAGTAACCTAATCTAATACATTCCTCAATGTATGCAAAAGGAAAAACAAGCTCAGAAAGTATCCATGTTCTGCAGTTATTTCTATGAAATTGTGCTGATATACTGGGCATGAGATACATTGAAATTTCATACAATCCGAGGTCTAATGAGACTGGACTACTCATTCAAGGTAAAGCCCAAATTTTGAGGTACAACACAAAAACTGCATTTTGAACAAAAATGAGAAAATCATGCCTAAAATTCCCCCCAAAATAAAGTTAATAAATATTAATTGAATAAAACTAAACTAACTTACCAAATGATGATTAATAAAGCCAAAAATTTTTTGCTTTACCTGTAAATATGTCCGCAAACCCGAATCAACACCCCCATGGGCCTACTAAGCTTGACGTTTGTGATTTTTTTTTTTTTTTTAGTCAGAAAATTGCAAAATTACAACACAGAGAAAAACAGAATTTGCCATTTGTAAAACAGAGAAAAATGGAATTTGACATTTGTTAAATGGAAAATTCTCGGATTTAAAGATTGTGGCAGGGATGTGCAAGTCCATTACTTCCTTTCATTATCAATACCAAACGGTAGTTTAGTACTAACAAATGGTTGAAAGTTTGAGGTCATGAATTTGTTGTTTTATGAGAAAAACTAATAACGACATGTTACCAGAATGTTGTTCTTTTCGTGAGTTTAAATTTTGCTCAAATTGCAATTCGCGGTTATGTGTACCATCGCAAGACCAGCGGATCGCACTGATTGGTTGAACAGCTAACCTCCGCGTGACCTTCGGCTAACGGCTGATCGGACAATTTTGGAACGGCCGTGCACGTCGACGTCACAGATTTTTTTTTTGAAAAGACGTCAGAGTCATTTGAAAAAGGATGAAGTTTAACCGCCCAGATTTTCACCAAAACTCAATATTTTACCCCAAGTCTCTATGAGAGGTGTTTATTTATATTAATCTTCACATTGGATATGATTTCAGCTGATTTCATTCATTTAGATGTTTTTTGACGTGCAAATCAATGACACAATCTTTAATTAATGGCATACACATGAAAAAAAGCTCCCGTAATATCCATAGATTCCATATTCCATGTTGCAATTCTTATCTTTTATAAAGGTAATAAATGTGAAAAGCATTAGAAATACAGCACAGATTTACAATAAGATTATTACATAATTGATAAAATACAAATGTCAAATGAGATGTTGAACTTACATATTCTGCACACTCACGAAAACTCTTTCGATTCTTGATGGATTCCATAACAGCCAACAATTCAGTAAAACCGCTCGTCAAATCAAATATGATGCTTTCCCGATCAATGATGGTCAAGGGTTTACAATGCTCCAACAAAGCACCTTCACTCTTTTCTGAAAGGACTTTGTCAGTCAGCTGGTTTGCTCGCACACGTTTCAAAAACTGTTCGCAATAATTCACTACCTTTTGAATATTGTCACTGAACTGTGTGGTACTACGTGGGTAGTTGTTGTACCTTTTGCAGCGTATGTGGGCATCTTCATTGTACGGATTGTCAAATTCTGCTTTCCATAGAGGGTTACACTCGACTTTTGGTAAGTCAAATCCCTTATCACTGGGCTCATCTGGTTCCGTAGGAATAGAAATGGAACGCTTTATCCCAGTGGGTGGACGGGAAGTACCTTGTGATGTTGATTTTCTCACTGATGTTGCTGTCACAGATTGTGTAGAGTGTTCTACCACCTTGGGATAATAAACAGTTGATTCCTCTGCCTTTCTTGGCAAAGGCATTCTGGTGTTCCTTTGTGGAGACGTCATTTCATCAACCTGTTCAACTGTTTCCAGAGTTGTGTATGATGGATTAGCTGACTCTGAAGCATACTGTGATATAGACTCTATGGCTGCAGAATACCACGAATCAGGGTCTATGGTGACAGATGACTGATTGGGTAAATCTGAACTGGGCTGGGATGATGGCTGGGGAGAGATAGATAACCATGTTTCTGTATATGATGACAAAGGTGCTTGTCCATCCAAATCTGCATCACGTTGTGATAGATTCTGCTCGACTGACCAGAGTAATGGTAACTCTGCTCCTCTATCTGATGATGCTGGATTCTCAAAGGAACTATCCACTTCTACACCAGATGTTTCTGCAACTGTATCCAATTCAGGAGTTACATCTAGTTTGGACAAGGGCATGTCCAACAGGAGAGTAGCATAAAATTGTGCATCAAAAACATCTAAGAAGCCTTCTTCATCCAGAAAGGCCAAATTCTCATCATTCAATGTAGGGGGCACATGACTGTTGTCATGGTGATCAGTATCTGTCTGAGTGGATCCATCCACTTTGTTTCCTGTCAGGCTCTGATCGGTTACTTTGGGAGGATTGTGTTTGCGTGCTATGGCACAGTCCCCTGATACATCTACTGGATCTACGATAGGTGTGTAACAGGTAGGGCACTTTTTCAAATCCGGATCATCACTCATGGTTCCTCCGGTAGAAAGAATATAATCTGCATTTGTTAATGGCTGCGAGTCCCACATTGTACCAACTGGTTTTACTGAATTAGAGACAGACTGTGGTGTACAGCTTTGGGCGCTTGATGTCTTTGAGACAGTCTGATCAGTGATGCAGACACTGCCATTGTATGACTGTGGGTAGACAACTGGAATAGAGGTACAGGGATGGTCATCACTGATTTGGACTGATGCAAGAATGGCATCGAGGTATTCATCTGACGTGACTGGAACATTACTATGTTCTCCATTTTCACTTGGGCTGACAGAGAGCAGTGTGGAGTACATAGTATTCTCTGCATTATTAAATTTGTTGACAGTACATGGATTCTCTGGAATGACATTGGCAAGGTGATCCATAGAAGCACCTACTGCAGAAGAGCCGCTGCTTATGCTGCTTCCAGCAGGCGATAAATACCCACAAAACTGTGGCATTGATGGTGACTGGTCGGGAGTGCTGTCAGTGCAGCTGCTTGGACTAAAAGTCGGGCCACCGGAATGTTTGTTTACAGGATAACTTCTGACATCGTCACTTGAAACTGATGTAATCTGTTCCAAGGTATCCAAATCACTCATTAGAAGAGTTGTGGAAGTTTGGCAAGATGGACTTTCATGTTGAATCGTTTGAGACTTCTTTGGTGTGTTTCCAATTACCCCATCTGTCCTGTTATCCGATTTTGCTCCAGAATTGATGGGAGCTGGTGAGGTTGTCCTTGCTCCAGTGAGACCCGGTGACTTGTGATGCCTTCCCAGTTTTATACCTGATATGTAATGATCAAAGTAAATGCATGATGGCCTGTTTTCCTGCAGCTTCTATGAGGATGATCATTGAACTCAAGGTTATGCACTTGACTTTTTACACACACACGTACTGTACAAGTATAGTAAAATTCTATGCTTCATCACTTAATCATATGTGTCATGCATTCGATTCATGCCAAAATTTAAAATCAAATGATGTTTTGTTTGATAAATTTGAAATTATGCTGAATCCAATCTAGGCTCCACTCTTAAAAGCACACATGGACAATAATTTTTCTTTTCAGGAAACTTTGTACAATAATTGCAAAACGTTTTCATGACTTTTTAAGCATGTTATTCAGCATTTACCTAAATAATTTAGGTACAATAAAATGTTATATACTACCCTAAAAATATAATATTCAGAGTCATAATCTATTATGCAGATATTCCTTTGAATAGAGAGAAACCACTTAATGCACGTACAGATGGAGCACAAGAGGTAGATAAATTTTGTGTTGTATTGAAAAGGATAGAGAAGGTATCAACATCCATTTTACATTTTCTTCTGAAGGGTTTACTGAAGAGATTCAGAAGTTCCATAAATGATAAACTTACTTGACCGTGACATGCCAACAGCCAGGCATTTCTTGTAACGCAAAAGCGACAACGGTTACGCGTGGGCAGTACAATGGCGCAGTCTTCATTTCCCGAGCATTTGTACATGCTGCTATCCTTTTGACTACGTCGAAAGAAGCCCTGGAAAGCAATTTGTAAAGATGAGAAGACATGGATGGGGAATGACATGTTTCATGAACATATGAAAATAAATCAAAACAAAGAGCAGTTGGTTTGAATTTCCTTATGCTATTTTATCATCCATCAGAGTAGAAATAGTTCATTCATGCATACCTTGTCATTGGCAGCATAACTTTCCAAACTTTTGTATTCTAGGGTGTTTATTTGTCCATTTGAACACTAATATGTAGCTCAGATATCAAAGTTTGACAATTTTTTAAATTGAAGCTCCACAATGTTAGCCTATCACTTTCATATATTACAGTCACTACAGATTATTTTCACACAACTCAACCAAATCAAATGTTCACAATGTCAAGTGGCGTACTTAATATCATCATTTCTGTTTAGCAGGGGACATGATTTTTTTTTGTTGCTCAATGAATGAATATTATTGACTTCTGCTTTCTAACAGTTAATTAAATTTAACAGTTGCTTATGTGTTTTTCCATTTCAATTATCTCTTCAAAAACAGCAGAAGTGCTCTTTAGTTAACTTGAAATTGCTTTTTTTTTTGTATCAGTTTGTTTTGCTTCTTTTGCATGTCACTGTAAAAGGGCAATTTCATGATTAGTTACATTACACTTTATGGACACCATTTACTGAGCATTTGGCTCTCACATGAATATGCTTTGATATTTTTTTTCTGTTTTGGTACTGTCAGTTCTGTAGACCGGCACCTACTTCACATTGAGTTCACAACATCAAGCAAAATCATGAGGCATGTTTTAGTGGGTAATAACAAGAACTTTAATTATGGTTAAGTACTTTACATAAAGAGAACATGGACAAAAATGATAAGTCTTTGTCCTCAAAGTTTCCTCAACCTGTTTTCACCTGAAACAAATTATGGTATTCATGCTATTTCTGTTGTCTTGATAAGTCATTTGATATATAACTTATTGATAATTTTTTTTCAATTTTAAACCAAAAAAAAAGGTTAATTACGTTATAGTTAGTTACGTTACATTCTGTGCACCCACACAAATTTGCGTTTATTCATTACTTTTTCAGATTTAGTATTCATACATGTATGTGGGGCTTTATTACTTTCAAAACAAAGAGAAGATGCTACTGGAATGGAAAAAACTGCAGAATAAATAATTTTTCATAAAACTGAGATTTATTCACATGTAGTCTCAAATGTAGTATTTCATGTATGGTTCTGATTCTCCCAGAGGGTGCTGTTGAAGACGTAAAATTTAGAGTAGAAATGATGTCCCCCATTTGTTTTTCTATGATTCATACCCATTTAAACCATTGAAATGTAATATGATTCGAGATACAGCAATTTATATACTTTGCGATTTGTCCAATAATTCATGGAATTGCCCCAAAACATATAGAGTATACAATTCTACCCACAAAGCTCACCTTACAACCTTCACAAGTGTACACACCAAAATGGATCCCTGAAGAAACGTCACCACACACTTTACAAGGTATTTGGTCCTCTGCTAGGTTTAGATCAACCTGTTTGCCTGTAGAAGACAGAATGTACAAATTTATGTTAGTCAAAGAACCAGTGTTGTAGTCGAGTCACGACCTTCCGAGGCCAAGACCGAGTCCGAGTCACTGCCTTTGGAGGCCGAGGCCGAGTCCAAGTCACAACTCTCTGAGGCCGAGGCAACTTACAAAATAATGTAATATTTTAGGGCACAGTTTTAACCTTTTAAAATTACTTTGAAAGCCTACAGTCAATTAAATGCAATCATTCAACCAATGAACCATTCATTCAAGCCAACCAATTACTGAAATTTATTAATTTTGGAAACATTCAAAGTAAAGCAAAAGCTGCTGACTTTGAAGTAAACAATATTTGATGTAAATGAATAAATGTCATCAGAACATTCAGGTAATAGGTAGGCATTGACTTTCACAGTGCCTGTCTTGCTGCAGTACACAGAGCAGCAGCATCATGGAGAAACATCGACCCTTACGGGCTGGGTACTGTAGATTGAAGTGATCAGAGGTGAATTTAGCTTCAAGTTATATTTAAATTTTCATAATTCTTTTTGGAATATTAGTTGAAACTCCTTCAAAATAAATGTCCAGACAAATCAAACAGGGTTTATTCTTGGATTCACCAGATTCTATAAAATCATGTGGCCTCGACCCGAGACACCGAGACCGCATGTTTCGAGGCAGAGAACGAGTCCGAGTCACGGGATTATGAGGCCGAGGCCGAGGACGGGCAAAGTCGGCCTCGAGGCTGGCCTCGAGGCCAAGGCCGGCCGCGAGTCCTCCAACACTGCAAAGAACATCATAGCATGAATAAATGTGCACTGATTAGGACATAAAGTAATTGCATAATGCCACAAAGTGAGTGTATGGATGAGTAAAATCAAACTTCAATTAAATCAAATCCTAGATTTAGCATCATTGACGTTAAAAGAGGATTAGGTTCATTCTCAGAAAAAGCGTCCAATTACGTGATTTTTGTGTCGCCAACGTTCCACCCCAATTTTAGCTGGATATCCAACTACAAAGAAATACAGTGTAGGTTGCGTACTTAAATAATTTCCATAATTGTAGAACGCATCAACTCGCATTAATTTCATAGATTTTACATTTTTTCATTCTTAATAAACATACAGGTAATGTATCTGGATTAAGATGTGACCAGATATGTTACATATACATTTTTACGCAAAGTGCTGCAATAATCTAATAACATATTATGATAACTTCAGTATATTGATTGAGATACCTTTACCTGTAATACTCAGTGACTTTATCTTCAAGTTAAAGAACATCGCATTTAAAACAAAAGTGTCTGCCAGATACGTTACGCCAAGCATAATTTACCCCAGTAAATTGTTATTTTGTAATACTTGTTGATTCGGGCGGAATTTGTAACTTAATTCAATTTGAATATTACATAAGATAGTGTTCAAATTTCCTCTTTATTTCAAGTTGAAATGTTCAGCAATTTTAGGTAAAATTGTACGAAAATGCAAAGCTACAGATTAGGCTCATCAAATGTATGGGTTTCTTCATAAAATCTTACCCCATGTGTGACACAAAAATGTTTCTAGTTCTCCTATTTCTGCCTGTCTGTTATTGTGAAATTACAGCACTGCTACATGTATCTAACTTAAACATAATTAATGGCGTACACACCAATTACACAACGTATCGAAAAATAGCATTATCTGTGCCAGATACGTTACCATAATTACAGTTTTATTCTAGACGATATATTTCTAACTGGGTGGTATTGTACCACTTAGAAACCAGTCAACGTTAATCACATTTTCCACATCTACAATTTCATAAGAGCTGAACTAGACTTCTCCACCCTGTGGCTCTTGGCAGTAAATGAAATTAGATGAAAAAAATTTAAGCAGGAAAATTGTCTAAATTAACGCTCTCTGCCACCCTCACGTTAAACATAACATTGTTTATTTGCTATTTGACCACAACTTACAACTACAGAAAGGATATAGTCTTCCACATTGACGGCCGCTATTGATATAGTACAAATTGTTATAAAAGTCAACAGAATCTTCCTTAAATCAACTATTTCCTATTACTCAGTGGTAACGTATCTGGCAGATTGCTTTTTCCCGTCAAAAGAGTTTAATTTTGGATGCTTTTTCTGAAAAATTGGAGAGAGTTTAAACTGTATCGATTATTGTTTCATACATTAAAAGTATTGAAGTTTACATATTTCAAACAATTAAATGAATTTGATGAGGTCAATGTTGGAAATTTGTCACTACCCGAATTGGACACTTTTTCAGAGAAATGAACATTAGAGAACTGTTATCTTCCTGTCTGTTATGGTAGTTGTGTATCATTTGGGAATTACACACATTTAGATCAAATTATTACCATAATCAGAGAGTAAACAGTATTTATAAACAACAAATACTAACATGAATCCACAAGGTCAATATGAAATTAGTGTCATCCCCTTTAGGTGACAGTTGTACATTTGCTCTGTACATAACAGGTCTGAGGACAACAGGTTGGATCAATTTAGAGTTAGGGTAATGGTAAAGCTACTGTCACACTGTGCCATCTAACGATTCTGTCTGCCTTCATCTAAAATATTTACCTCAGAAGGTGTCAGATGGTGGCAAATGGAATACAATAGAATGGAACAGAACGGATAAGCACCATCTGTCAACGTCTAGATATGTTTGTAATCCAGTTGAAAAACGAATTAAAAAGTCCAATAAACGTTTAATAAACGTACACGTTCGTTTTTCAGACGGAACTGTTAGACGGCGCAGTGTGACAGTAGCTTTAGGATTATAACTGTCATGTATGTTAGGGCAATACCATTTCAGCATATACTTCCAATTCACAGTATTAATATAAATCATGCCACTGTCAACACAGTCTGCTTATTAATGAAAATAACTAAGTACTGTACCATTTACCTTTTCGGCCCATACCAGCTTTCATACACTTCTGGTATCTGCAATACTGACAGAGCAATCTGGAACGCGGATCAATGTGACAATTTTGGTTGCTGGCACATTTGAAAGTTGGTTCGCCTTTCTTGGTGCTACGAATGTAGAATGTCTACAAAGGAAAGTAATATTCAGATCATTAGATAATAACAAGGAAGGTTATTCTGAGTTATGTCCAACCCTTCTCTTCTCTCCTCTCCCCCCCCCCCCCCACCGAGAACGGCATGGCAAGTATCTTGAAGATACAGCACATGATTAAACAACCAATGGTGCCTTAAGGAAGAATACTTTGCAGCATGTGGCTGTGCGAATGGATAATTTTCTAAATCAGGACCATGTGTATTATTTCAATGTACCAGTTATACCTGAAATATGCTTAATAGTAACATAACATAGTAATATGATGAACATCCTGACAGAATAGGTGGGAAAATGAGTCATCCTGTCCATCCAGGTATACCTGAAAAAAACGTCACTCAGTTGGCAGATGTTGTAATTTGTGACACGTCACCAAGATAACCTGATAAAGTCGAACAACCCAAAGGTAAGGAAAGTGCCAAATATCATAATTATGATATAAAATATGAAAGTAAAGTTTCCTCAAAAATCAAAAGTTTTATGACCTTCACATGTTGCAAAATTTTGAAAATTTATATTTTTCAAAGAATTTTTCTTTCTATGTTTATGTCTCATAAGATGCGCAACTTTACCAGGGGGTCGTGGTGACAGGTCACATTAATGGAATCATATCATATAGCATGGAAATATGGATAAACTACCCCAGATAAAGTCAGAGGAAACAAGGCAATTAAATTATGCAAAAACAATGTTGACATTTCTTTCTGGAGCTCCCAAACTTAGAATACACCATATTTCAGTATTCAAGTTTTAAACACATCTCTTTACAGTTTAGAAATGTCCACTGATTTGTAAATACATACAACTGGAGCACATAGACATTAGGTAAGGCTTTAATGAACAATAAATGCACACACAAAATTGTGACCTACATAAGTTCAAAGTTTGTGCAAAAGGAAAAAAAATCAAACAGAGACAAAAATCTATAAAGTGACTTTGATGTTTCCTACCTTGCAAGCTTCACAGATGTGTGCTCCAAAATACCTGCCAGTGGCTCGGTCACTGCAGACGGCGCAGGAAATGCTGGTGGGGGAC
>JZLH01S0355417.1:54369-67935 GCA_001188425.1 Eucidaris tribuloides
AATCCTTTCCTTTTTGCTAGCAACAGAAACCTTCAAACATTTCATGTTACCTTGATAGAAACGGCATTTCTATGTTTACAACTATTTTTCCAATATCAATATTGTCAGGGCCTTCAAACCGCTTCCTGAAATAAAAACAGCTGCTTTTTCTATTAACATTTCGTCGCTGTTCACTGTTTAATGATACACTTATGTAAATGATAAATCTGAATCAATGTCAGAGCATGCACTTATACCTACAAATATGCATATTTGCGAAGTTACCTGTTTATTACAAACAAAATGGCCACACACACAAACACAAACACACACACACACATACACATAGGCACACACACATAGGCACACACACATACACACAATAGAATATCAGTTTCTCCAAGTATTTCATGGAGTTTGCTCGTTAAAAATATACAGGTGATCTTGCCTGCTGGTGTCAAATACCAATTGCATAAAATTGCATTAAATGTACTGAATGTATATAAACGTAAATTGAATTAAACATCAATTACATATTACCCGCTTTTGAATTAATAATAAAATCAAATCCCCCAAACATTGCGCATTTAACAAATTAATTTTTAATTTGTAAAGATTTATTGTAGTATTTGTTTAATAAAAGCAGTAACACTAAAAAAAAAACCTCTAGACTATTCACGATGCAGGACACAAATGTTTATATGCGAAAGTATAAGTGGAGTTTTTGTTTCACGAAATTGATATCTTTCCGCCTAACACTTTAAAAAAACGATCACTTTAGGTCTTCTATTTAAGGATCTTTGGCATATTGTTTTGGTCTTTTTGTCTGCCACTGTTATAGTGCAGCCCATGCACGTTAGGCTACATGACAGGTCAAGTCAAAGTACATAATTTACCCATGCATGTGTATAAATCCCGGCGCAAGAATTCTGGAACACGCCACTCAAACGCGTTCCCATTAAATGTGGTAAAAATACATTTTTTCCCAATTTGAGGAGCTCATACAGATTTTAGTTCTACTGCACAAAAATCATGTAAAATCATACCATGTGATTACTGTTTCATTAAATACATCAGAATGCTCAATGTCTTTATCAGGTGGAACATTATAGGCATAATCTAACAATAATCACAATTTCAAAAATCTGAGAATTTTGCATGAAGCGTTTCTGATAATTTGGTCTTAAATGAAGCAATAAAATTGTACTTTATTTGGCGTATTAAAAGAGTTATAGGAACCAAGTTCTGCAATGTCCATTTCCCCCATAGGCTGCTGTGTTACAATTACGAGTAAACAGGACGCATAAGTCATGTGTGATGTTCCTCCACACATATCTTGCCAGTGGCAGCATATACCTTTCTAAAGATTTGATTAATACGATCTTTATTTGTCCAGAAAAAAAGCATTTTCATGCAGCTCACATATCAAAGTTTGACCTAAACAAAAATAAATTGAACTTAGCTCCACAATGTAAAATAGTGTCTCTAACCAGTATGCAAACGGCAATGAAAGAAAACACCTTCGTCATTTAGAGTTTGAAGGTCCAGCGTATAGGGGTAATGGAAACACGCCCTCTTTTAATGACTCAAATGACAGAATGGACGCACCACTGCTTCCCATAATACAACATAACCCGCCTTGGTTGTGAGATAATACAACATTCATTTTTTTTCTCTTGTGGTCTGCATGCCACAGCACTGTAACAATATAAGTATATAACTGCATTTTTGTCAAAGTCTAGTTCTTATTCTGGGGTTGCATTACCCCTTACCATTGTGCCTTTAAAAGCATGGCATCTCTTTTCTATGACTAAAAACTCAACAATGTATAAATACACTGGTGTATAGAAGAACATACCTTAAGAATCCTTAGCAAAGTATATGAATCAGAAACTCAGATTGGTTGGAATTATAGTGACTGTTAGATTTTGGAATTTAATTGAAGTATCACAGATACCAACATTCCCAGTTTTCTTACAGACCCTTGCAATGCGTGGGTGTTTGTGTAATAATGTGAAATTTATATTCAATTTGCCAAATATATATCATAAGCATTCATGAGCACGGCACATTTTGTATGTAAGCCTCATGCAGATTATTAATCATGGACTGACACATGAAGACTGAAATAATACTACTGAACTAACTCAGTTCAGTAAGCTTGACACGGAGACTAATTGACTGTTTGTGCTTGGTGTTTTCGTTTTCAAATTCTATAGGTAATTACTGATCTTCAGATTTCGCGGACATGTTCTTCATAAATAGCCCGAGGGCATGAGTGATATTTTGCTGTGCTGCTGGGGGTGACAAAATGATTCTCTGCCTCTAAGACAGATTGATCTCAGCGAACAAGGCAGGCAAGGCGATGTCCGGCATGTCTTTGACCACCTTCCGTAAGGTCAGTTTGTAAGCGATGTCCAGTTGCAGGAGAACGGGCACAAACTGAAGCAGGATTCCATAGTGATCCAAGCTTCCATGTGTGTCTGCAACGATGAATACAAGTTTGGATTATTTAGTCAAAACAATTGTAAACGCTTATACACTAAATACTCCTCATCAAATTTTATGTGAATGCATGTTTTAATCTCACATAAATAAAAAAATATCCCATATGAAATTATTTTAGGAAAGTATGCTGCTATTGACTTTACTTTCATTCATCATCGATGGGTATTTATTATTCTCTTTCATTTGACTATTCTCTTTCATTTGACTATTCGACAAATATCGTGCTTGAGGTTCAATGACTTATCATTCTAAACACAACAAAAAAAGTAACTACCCCCCTTTTCAACATACCATAACTTTTTAACAAAACAAGTTTGTGCAAAAAAAAAATTGGCAAGAGTGTTCCTACACTCATTGACTAACTTCTGTGTGAAAATGTGATTGGTCCGTCAGGTCATGCATGAATGAGCATGCATTAAAGGTGAAAATGCCACTTTTCAAAAGTCACATGAGTCATCTCTTATGCCAAAATAATGGTAAAATAATGACATTTTTTCCTTTATTTATAAAGTGTGCTCATTCAACCATGTCATGGTTACAACCTCTAATGTTCGTACAACACGTAAGATACATTTTGCTGAAAAAATTTGGATTTAAATATTTTGCTGTAAACTTACTGGATTTTACAATTTCAAAATCGAGAAAGGGCGGAAATTTTTAAATTGCGCTCTCCGAAGCGTGAAATATGCAAAAAGTGCCAAAGGACGTATGAGAGGATCAAATGATAGATGATTAACATAAATAGCGATTAATCATTCACCAGAAACAGAATTTGTCAAAATCCCGCATCAAAAAAACCCCAAATGACCCTTGTGACTTTGAAAAGTGACTTTTTGCCTTTAATATGTGCTCACTCATGCATGACTTGACGGATCAACTACATTTTCTCACTCAATTTAGTCAATTAGTGCAGGAATATCCTTGCCAAATTATTGTGCTCGTCAAACACTGTCTTTTTTTAAAGTTATAGTATTTTGAAAAAGGGGGTAGTTACTTTTTTGTTGTGTTTTATATGTTTGAGACCGACGCATTGCAAAATATATCAGTTGGTTATGCAGGTGTTTAAAAGCAATCAATGATTGATGAAGGATACTTTTTTTTTCTTTGTAGTAAAGTGTGAGCAGGATAAGCAGAAGTATGGTGCAAATGGACGCCGGACACTACGCCATGACATAAGACCATCCGGACTTTCAGGATGACCTAAAATTGAAAAGGGGTCAAACCGTCTAAATGCGTGTTTGTGACTTATTGAGACCCATAATGATCAATGTCACTGATATTTTTTAATGACATCGTATATTCATTTTATTTGTACCTATACACCTTCAGGCAAACTTTGCCCCGCCCTGATTTTCTTCAAGCCATGGTTCCCAAGCCACTTAATTCGAACAACTTGGAAAAAAATTACCCTTTCTCCATGGGGCACGTGCTTTCTATTATGAGTAATTCAATAATACAGTTTGCACGTATTATGACATAAATACTGCTAGTCCAACAAAATGACAAACTACAGAACAATACAACAGCCATTAAACAACACATAATTATATACTGCTATGCTATAACAAAGTTTACCTATATCGCAGAATATGGTTTGGAAATGGAGAAGTGGTTTCTCTGCGGACATGAATGGCAATGAATTAAGAAAAAAAGTAACAAACCTTGACAGTAGCGTCTGAGCATATCCCGGAAGTCCTTGTGAAGTTTCAAGACAGGTCTAGCATCTTCTAACGGTAAATCTGCAAATTTATAAAAGCAAGATTATGTTATCTTTTTTCAATTGTTCTTCAAAGTATTGAAAATTTGCCAAAAACTGAATACATGTTTGGGACTCCGGTAAAGATATTATAGGACCTAAGCTCCATTCTGTTGTTTTGATTATAATTTCATCATCATAATAATCACCTTATGGAAAGTAGATATCTTTTGTTCTGGCGACTTGCTGATTAGATTTGAAAGACACAATTTAATATTGTGGAGCTTAAATTTTAGAAAAACGTCAAACTGTTATATCTGAGATACATATTATACCTAAATAGACAAATAAACATCCCATATTACAAAAGTACGAACTACCGAATAGACACCTCTAGAAGGAAAGAAGAACAAAGGTAGGCAAAGAAAGGGATGGGGAGATGGAATATAACGATTCTGGAATGAAAACAAGGTATATCCACGCTAAGGCCTTCATCCAGCAGTGGATTGACAATGGCTTAAGAAGAAGTAGAAGTAGAAGAAGAAGAAGAAGAAGAAGAAGAAGAAGAAGAAGAAGAAGAAGAAGAAGAAGAAGAAGAAGAAGAAGAAGAAGAAGAAGAAGAAGAAGAAGAAGAAGAAGAAGAAGAAGAAGAAGAAGAAGAAGAAGAAGAAGAAGAAGAAGAAGAAGAAGAAGAAGAAGAAGATCACATCACACGTGACTTATGCAACCCGGTGGACTCTTAACTGTAACACAGCAGTCTATGGGGGAAATGGACATGGCAAAACTGGGTACTCATAGATTTTCACGAATTTAAAGCATTAAATCATCATTTTGAATTTTTTTTCAGGGCTTCATTTTCAAACCTTATCAAGAGACTTACAGCACAGAGGATTAAGCAGCTCAAATTTTTAAACGTGAATATTTTTAAAATTTTGTCTTGAATGTGAATTAGGAAGGGTACATACCCGGATTGAAAACTGCCATCATCATAAGAAGTAACACCTCGGTGCTGTCGAATTTCCACTTGGCGAAGGTATTCAGGAAGTTGTAAAAAATGCCTCTCAAACCTTGATTGAATCGGCGGAGAGTTCTGTTGGCGATATAGACGCCATCCATCCAGCGCCATTTCGCGATCATACTAACTGCCCAAGCTCTGTACACTATGAAGATGGGTGACACGCTGTGTTTGATCATTTCGATACGATCATCTACCGATATTGTTTTAAAACCTGTATCAAAAATTAAGGAGTGGAATGAAATAGGAATGCCATGTTACGTATTATGTTGATTACTCGTGCCATAATCATCCAACTCGAAATCACATGAATGGAGATAGTACCACGTTGCAAATTAAAAACGCGAGTACTTATCAAACTACTAAGATGCCTCATAAACAACATATTTTAAAAGTGCCGAAGGTATGATAATGGTTCCCAGATCTGGCATTTACTGCAAATAAGTATAGAATAAAAATATTTAAATTTTTACGACATGCTAAGCTTGAAATATGGGCAATATATATAGGTACCTTGTTTCAAAGGTGGTTTGATTTATTTTTTTTTGTGTGTGTACACAATCATGTAGATTACAGTTAGGTAACTTTCAAAATTGTATGAGTCTTATTATACCTGGCGTCTGTTTGATGAATCTCACAACTGATATGACCATCAAACTTCCAATGTCAGCGAACTTATCCCATTGTCTTCCAGAGTTGCATTCAGGATGATTAGCTAGCTACATCAATTAAAATAAAAACAAAACGTATAAAGATTAAAACAACTATTTCTATGAAAGACATATTTTGTCCGCTACAGAAACTAGTGTAAAAGCAAATCATATACAGCCCATTCATGAGCAAAAAATTAAATGGACCCTGTAAGTCAATGGAACTAAATTATGACTTAATATCAATGTATCTGTCTAATGGAAAAGTCAAACACTCCATTTAAATTAATCTTGGTGTGTGGGTCAGGATCATTCTGTAAACCGACAAATTCATTTTTGTTGTCAATGATTAAAGAATACACACACACACACACACACACACACACACACACACCACCTTGCATATAGGCGTTGGAACTGGGGTGTATAACGGGATGAATACCTGACTCCAATAAAAGTATTGCAAATCCTCCCCCATACTCGTCTATCTTTAAACCCTATCTTCCCATCTTTGAACCCTTAAACCAAGGTTTACAATTGTTTAATGACCTTTTTTTCTGGTTCTGTTTCTTTTACCCTCCTTCCCCACTGCACCAAACACTAAAACCTATCTGCAGATTTAAAAAAAAAATAAGTAAATCCCTTATTTGATCTTAAGGTTAAAAAATTTCGATGTGTGTTACAAAATGATGTTACAAATTTAAACTCTACAGTTAAAACATAATTTCAAGCTACAGTCAAAACACCAGTAACTGCATGGCATGCATGAAATGATTAAAGAGGCTATGTCTATCAGAAATCATATCCACTCACATATGTTGCATTCTCGTACAAATCTTTGTGTCTCATGAAAGACTGCAGGGAAGTCATCATTTCGGTCATACTGCGTGTTGCCTCCGCTAGGATGCTTTCTTGCTTCAGCAGTTCCAGAGGCGTTTTGTACTCCTTCAGGGCAGATTCGCTTTTGTCAGAGAAAATTTCATCAGAAAACTTGTTTGATGATCTGACACGACGCAAAATCTGTTCGCAGTCAGTCACAAGCCCGTGAATGTCCTCAGGAGATATTGTGCCACTCATTGTATACGTATAGAATTTACGGTACCAGGACTGATCCAGATGTAGCCTACTTTCCTCATTACTACCTGAACTACAGGACAGATCGTAATTGGCCTTGGGGACCTGACGAACCTTGTTGTAGAGATCAGATAGTTCCGCAGGGGTGGAGACAGTCTCCTCAACGGGACGTTTTAACCCACCAGCAGGATGGGAGCAGCTCTGTAACGCAGGCTTTGTCGATACAATTGTTTTGTTAGATGTAGTTGTCTGATATGCTACAGTAACTCCGTTTGGCATCGTCGCTGGATTTCTTACCTTACCCTGTAGGGATTCATCAAGCTCCATTAGCATTGGATGTGTATCATTTAATTCAGCTGGTTGCAGTGTTGTGTACGATGGCTCAGATAACTCTTGGACAGAATGTGATAATGTATCCACAGTTGCAGAATCCTGAAAGTCTGAACACTGATTGATAGGTGTCTGCGTGACAGTGGGCTTTGATACAGGTTTGAACGAAGTTGGTACCCAAATTTCCGCACATGATGAGATGGGTGGTTGATTTTCAACCTCAGATCGCATTTCTGTTTCAGCCTTCAATGACGATGTGGTGGATTGTGCTTGCTCAGACCTTTCTCCAAACGTCTCCATTTCTGAAGGAAGAATGTCCTGTGGTTCAGAAAGGCCTAAAGACAAGGATATGTCCAGAATGACATCATCATAAACACGAGCGTCAATGATATCCAGGATTCCTTCATCATCCAAAAAGTCCAAGCTCCCATCATCCGCATCCGTTATCAAAGTACCCGAGTCATGGAGATCTTGGTCTGCTGAAGTGCATCTGTCCACATTGATTCTGGTTTGGTAATGCTCCGTTACTTCTGTACATGTTTGTTTTCCTATCACTGCATCCTCTCTCGATGCATCGACTGTCTTATCATCAAGCGAATCATAAGAAGTATCCGAACCATCAGAATTTGCCAAAGCCTCAGAGAATATGTGGTCCTGGCTTTGTAAGGATTGGGACAGATATGTATTGTTTACTGAGCTCAGTGAGCTGGTCAAATCTTGCAGAATGGACACAGTGCTGGAGAGAATCATTTCGGTTTGGTTGACACAGGTATTGTTTGATTCTGGGAGAATGTCTGCAATATCGTTCTCTACGACTGAGTATTCGTATGTTTCTGTACAACTTTTTGGATTGACTGAAATGGTTGGAGAGCGGATAGCATCCATATTGGTGCTATAAGTTTCAACAACGGATGGTGTTCCCGGATTACCTATAGGAAGTTCTTCCATACCACAATACAGCGAAGAGTAACCACTGCTCACACTGTTCGGCGATGAATACTCACTTAATTGTGACACCGATGATAAGCAATATGGACTATATGGGCCGTTCTTTTGGTTGTAGCTCAGATCTGTTGAACTAAAATTGTTGATAGACATGTCAAATCCATTTTCCTTCAAAATTGACGATTCTTTTTCCATGTGTGGTGGTTTGGGGGACGACTGAATTGCAACATTTCGGGGTGACGAACATCGACCTTTCTGGGTAGATTGTGACATTTTCAATGTGTTGTGATTCAAATCAGATGTTGTTGCATCATCTGGAGTTGTCCCCGGCGCTGGTGAATGGCGTGCAACATCCTCCTTAACTGCACGTGATCCAGTGACGTCTACGATAGACTTTTGTTGTCTTCCATTTCTTCCCGGCTTAACATCTGCAATGACAAAAAGATGCATATTACTGGGTTCAGAAATGTTAACGTTTTACATTTGCTCATTTTACCTGAAGATCTTTCACTCACACGTGGCGGACTTAATTTTGGAACTAATCATTGTAAAAAGGCTGTGGCATCCCATACATAAATCCAGATTGGAGGTATGAGCATATATACTCTCCACAGCATAAATTCCATTATGAGAAATGAAAAACGTTTTTCACTGTCGTATGTGGTGTATACGTCGTGAAAAAGAGCCCTTAGCACCACAGACAAAGTACAGAATAGTAAATTTCATGGCCTCTGGATTTTGGTCGTACCTGTAAACTGATTAAGAGATAAAACTTTAGAAAATCGAGGAGGGTATCCACTTATTGGACCCTACAAATTATCCACCGTTTGTTTCGTAGTAAGCAGTGAGATTTATATCCCATAAGTGTTATAGATAGCATTATGCCATACAAGTATTATCCCCGGCGGCGGGGGGGGGGGCACTGTCATTACAAGATGTACACCATGCGCGTGTATGGACTTTCAAAATGGACCCTATACGAGTAATTGTCTGTATTCAAGTATTCGATTTTGATACCCTTTTCGATATACTCGCGTACATCGCCCGACCGTGAAAAAGAACCGTTTTTACTCGTTTTTTCACACGTGCATGGTGTACAGCACCTTGTAATGACAGTGCCCCCTTCCCCCGAGGTTTTATCATTAAAGCGTCATTTTACATTATACAGTTTCATTAAGTGCAATCATCACATAAATTTATTTATCCAGATTAAGGTTAAAGCGTGCACTTTATCTAATGATAACATGAGAGGGGTCGAGGGTGAAAATGGAAACATACTTGCGGGTGACATGCCTACATCTAGGCATTTCTTAAGACGACAGAAGCGACAAAGGTTGCGCGTGAGAGGCGTGATGACACAATCCTCTTGTCCTGAACATTTGTAAGTAATGCTATCCTTCAGGCTACGTCGAAAGAATCCCTGGAAATTGAAAACAACAATGTTTAAAGTATAAGTAGGTATACGAGAAAAGTGCCTGGAATTAAGCCGGGGAAAAACTATATGGTTTAAAATCTTTTATTGTTGGTATAGCAACAAATCACTGATGATGTATATGCATGCAAAATTTCACGCACGATTTCATGATTTTCTTCCACTTTCAAATGACAATCAAAGAAAAAATTAAGGGATCAAAAATACGTCTTCATGAAAAAATGTCATCAGTGATTAAGTCATTAAAATACCAGGTGTTAAAATAAGATTTGTCAATTTTAGTATTTAATAACACAAAAAATATACACCAGATTATACTGGCATTTGCAGTTGAATAGTGAACATTGATTAGTGGAAGTGGTTTGAATAAGATATCAATACTCAGTTTTATGTAATTCATGCTTATTTAAACAGTTAGGGTTCAGATTTTGCCAATATCCAGTCCCCTGTACAAAAAATGAAAATGTACAGAAATCAAATGGTGTGTGTGAGAGTGTGTGTTCAGTCTCCACACAATAGAAATAGACAATGGCTGCCAGAGACTGCACATTGGAAACTTTGGTATGCCAATCTCTCATAGACTACGTCCAGGGGAGATAAATGCTTTATTAATATTCATAAGTAGCCTGACGACTGCTAGACTCTATTCACTATCCACAGCCATTGTCTATTTCTATTGTGTGGGGACTAGACACACGCTCTCACACACACCAGTAGATTTCTGTACAGTTTCAATTTTGTACAGGAGGGTGGATATTGAGCAAAATCTGAACCCTAACTTTTTAAATAAGCATGAATTACATAAAACCGATTATTGATATCTTATTCAAACCTCCTCCACCTTAAAAGTTCACTACTCAAAAGCAACTATACTCAATACAGTCTAATCTGGTGTATAGTTTTTGTGTTATTAAATTCCAAAATTGACAAATCTTATTTTTAACACCTAGTACAAAGAATGCATAATGTCAAAATAGACCGTGGAGCTTTCACTGTGAGTACCACATTTCAAAGTAACGCATTAGGCATTTTTGGACCAGTCAAATATCCAGGTCTGGAAATTCTTACTACTGTATAACTGACAAAGCTCTACCTATGGTAACCTAATTTGTAATGTGTTTTTGACCGCCGTAAGCAAAAACAAGAAAGGAAAAAGTGAGAAGATCACCATGCGTCCTATACTGACTGAATAATATCCTGTCGTAAACAATTTCTCGTTTTATAAAAGACATCACATACACAGTATACATAAAAGAACATCGAGAAAACACTGGCTTTCTTCATACGCACAGGTGTCGGAAATCAGAATAAAGACACATATTGCGATGGCATACCTTACAACCTTCACAGCTGGAAACTCCAAAATGAACGCCCGAGGAAGCATCGCCACAAACTTTACATGGCACACGGTCCAGACCAATGTCCTTATTGGGGCTTTTGGCTGTAATATGAAATAAATAAAAAGAGAATTGTAGTATGATGTCATTAAATAACTGGTTATTCCACATCGAGATGCAATCATGCTGTTCCTATCGTCACAAAATGTCGGTTGACTTATTAAATTTCAATAGTTCAATCTTACACATTCATTGCAAAATACATTTCCACCCACCATATAAACCCATCCATCGTTGTGCTATGCCCGAAGTACATTATTATTGTCTTTGAAATATGATGTGTTTGTAAGATATCGCACCGCACATAGAGAACAAAAAAGGGAATCCTCAATAGAAGAATTATTGGGAGCCAAAACTTGAAACATTCAATATAAAAATTTTAAGCCCAAGTTTAGTTTAGGGGATTTTTTTTATTATTTGAAAGCTTTATGCCCAAAGGTCATATCACATCAATAACAGATTCTGAATATCTTTCGGGTTTTTAATTAATTAATAAAAAATCGTCGGGGGGGGGGGAACACCCGAGATTACGGGGTACCCCCTAGATTTTCGACTATGTTTTACATTATAGCATCCAAAGGGTTAATAAGGTGTTAAGTTTATCGGAGTTATACCTCATCAGAAAGAGCAGAGTCTGTTTTCATTAATTAATTTAAAAAAAAAACCGAAAGATATTCAGAATCTGTAATTGGTGTGATATGACCTTTGGGCATAAAGCTTTCAAATAAAAAAAAATCCCCAATGTCTTCTGTTTTAATAAGATGTCAAGATAAGGTTTTTTTTTCAAATGTTTTGAATTACGTTTGTAAATTCATTTTGATCGAATCATTTCACATAGCACCAACATTACCTTTTCGCCCCATGCCGACTTCCATACATTTCTGATATCTGCAATACTGACACAGCAACCGGGAGAATGGAGTGACTGGGCAGTTCTGGTCGTTATTGATGCATTTGAAAGTTGGTTCGCCTTTCTTTGTGCTACGAATGTAGAAGCTCTGCAAAAACCGTAAGAAGAAAAGAAGGAAGAACAAAAACATAAACGAGATATCAAATTTAAATACGTGGCGTCATATCGGTCCAAATTTCCAAGCAAATTTCGATATGCGAAATAATCCGTTAGGTACAAGCGTTAGCTACATTCCTCCGAACAAAATTAAATTAATTGACAAAAAGCGATGTTTACATTCAGAACATATATAGAAAATATGTGTGTGTGTGTGTGTGTGTGTGTGTGTGTGTGTGTGTGTGTGTGTGTGTGTGTGTGTGTGTGTGTGTGTGTGTGTGTGTGTGTGTGTGTGTGTGTGTGTGTGTGTGTGTGTGTGTGTGTGTGTGTGTGTGTGTGTGTGTGTGTGTGTGTGTGTGTGTGTGTGTGTGTGTGTGTGTGTGTGTGTGTGTGTGTGTGTGTTAATATGTCGTTCTGATATCGCATGTAGAGAACAAAAAGGGAATTCTCATCAGAAGAATTATTGGGAGCCAAAACTTGTAACACTCAATTAAAAAATTGTCTTCTGTCGAGAGGATGTCAAGATCAGGTTTTTTCCTCATGTTTTGAATTGCGTTTGTAAATTCATTTTGATTGAATCATTTCACAAAGCGCCGTTACCTTTTCGCCCCATGCCGACTTCCATACATTTCTGATATCTGCAATACTGACACAGCAACCGGGAGAACGGAGTGACCGGGCAGTTCTGGTCGTTATTGATGCATTTGAAAGTTGGTTCGCCTTTCTTCGTGCTACGAATGTAGAAGCTCTGCAAAAACCGTAAGAAGAAAAGAAGGAAGAACAAAAACATAAACAAGATATCAAATTTAAATATGTGGCGTCATATCGGTCCAAATTTCCAAGCAAATTTCGATATACCAAATAATCCGTTAGGTACAAGCGTTAGCTACATTCCTCCGAACAAAATTAAGTTAATTGACAAAAAGCAATGTTTACATTCAGAACATAATTATAGAATATATATATATGTGTGTGTGTGTGTGTGTGTGTGTGTGTGTGTGTGTGTGTGTGTGTGTAGTGTGTGTGTGTGTGTGTGTGTGTGTGTGTGTGTGTGTGTGTGTGTGTGTGTGTGTGTGTGTGTGTGTGTGTGTGTGTGTGTGTGTGTGTGTGTGTGTGTGTGTGTGTGTGTGTGTGTGTGTGTGTGTGTGTGTGTGTGTGTGTGCATGAAAATTCACCACTTCAAATTTGTCGGCAAGCTTCCATTAAAAACATATTAGACAAGCAAAACTGTGAACCTATACCAAAAAGTGATGATTTTCTATTTTAAAAAATGAATTTGGGTTGTAATACGCTACATTTCCCCTATTTTGTACTGGTTCGATGGGTGTATAAAACCTAGATTGCGAACAAATGGTAAGAATGTAATTTGCATTCACATGTTGGGTAATTTCAGAGCATGCAGAACTTTCAAGTTATTTTGTTTTTATTTTCAAAAAAGTCTCGTAATATAGGTTTTCCCGGCCATTTTCGTCACCTTTTTGTGAGATTTCGTCGACTTTCAGTTCAGTTTCGTCTCACGGAGAGCGGAGCGTGT
>JZLH01S0355429.1:1238-16186 GCA_001188425.1 Eucidaris tribuloides
AAGAAGAAGAAGTAAAAGAAGAAGAAGAACGAAGAACGTAAGAAGAAAAGAAAGTAAGAAGAAGAAGAAGTAAAAGAAGAAGAAGAAGAAGAAGAAGAAGAAGAAGAAGAAGTAGTAGTAGTAGTAGCAGTAGTAGTAGAAGACGAAGAAGAAGAAAAGAAGAAGAAGAAGAAGAAGAAAAGAAGAAGAAGAAGAAGAAGAAGAAAAAGAAGAAGAAGAAGAAGAAGAAAAAGAAGAAGTAGAAGAATGGTGTATGACGTTGCTTACCTTATAACAGAACACGCCGGGGGTTCCCCCAAGAGCAGTCCTCAACGCAGTCTTAACATCAGCGAGGTTGTAGAAAAGACGGGAAGATGGCGCGACTTTTCCAGTAGAGAGAGCTCTGGATAAAGGAAAAATAGATTTGGAATGAAATTAAGTCAGTATTCTGTATCAATAAATTAGGAGGTGTGGTGTAGTGGATTTTTCTATGCGTCTGACGCGAAAAGAATGCCAAATGACATACTTTGCTTCTGCAACCCAGGCGCGTGGTTCTAGAGCGTAAACTTTAGGTGTGTGTCGCTGGGGGGTTCGGACAAAAAAAAAAAATCAATCAAGATCCGAGGTCCAAAATATTTCCCCGTCAATCCAGCCGCCGAAAATTTCCTCAGCAGGGTGAGGGGGGGGGGGGGTATTTCATGTCAAAATTTGAAACACAAGCCAAGGGGGATGTTTATTAACATATTCATTGTAAAACACTTTTCGTCCGAAAATTTTATTAGGGGCTTGAGCAAGTTTTTTTTTTTTAGGGGGGGGGGGTATCTAGATCTGTCAGAGATCTAGCGGACGCCAGCCCTTACAGCACTAAATAATCATTTTGCAGTACAATTAGTTCCAAACCTCATTTAGACTGTTTCAAAGACAGATAGATCAGAGAGAATTATGTAGCTAAGATTTTAAAACTGTGGCATTTGTTAAATCAACGCTTCATCGATTTCATGTAAAAACAACAACAACAACAACAACAAAACCGACAGAATATCCCGAATTTTGGAAACCTCGTTTCTATGTATTTTCATCTTGGTGGTTAATCAAATCTGGGGGAAACGGTTGCATCGTACAAATATGGAGAACTCCGTCTATAAAGGTCCACTGGCAGTTCAATCATGGAGAGGATTTCAAATACTTACAATACAATCAGAAAAAGTCATAAACTGCCGTGCGTTTGGTGGATACTGAATCATCAATATGGATACTGCTTATTTCACCCCAGAATAAGTTATTTAATTCAAAGCGTCGCTTTGGCACGCCTAAAAATCAACATTGTGTAAATACACTGGTATATAGTATACAAATACAGTGGCGTAACTACGGGGGGGGGGGGCGCACGGGGGGGGGGCACGTGCCCCCCCCCCCCCCCCCACCCCCCCATCGCCAGGCAAAATAAAAAAAGGAAAAAAAGAAAGGAGGAAAAGAAAAAGAAAACTGAGGCGAACCGAGCTAGAAATTGAGCTTATACATGTAGTGCACCTTTGGAAATAGATATTTAGCGTAAGTACTACCCGTTTTTTTAAACTTTACTTCCAACTGTTTATTCAATAATTTTGTTGTGTTTGTTCTGGTTCTGGTTCTGGTCATGTACTGCATAAACTCCGCTGTATGTAACATGCAGGCGCAAGTCGACTGAGCAAATTTTGATATTAATTTTGAAAGTAAATACGTTCTTTTGAACTTATTAAAGTGGTAGTATAGGTTTGTGCATCAATGTGGATATTTAGGCGTTCCCACATTATTAATCGTTTTATACTGAGAATATCCCCCCCCTCCCATCCGTGGAATCATTTTCCCCTTCAAAATCTTTTGCTTGTAGAATTGTTTCTGTTATTAACCAGCGATAGCGCAGGCAATTTTTCAGATACACTTATCAAAATCAGACAATTTTATCAGACAATTTTGTGCAGAAATTTTTCCTCCAAAATTCAGCAATCACGTGGCACACCTGTTGCGTGTGCGCCATTTTGCAACGCATTTAATTCAAATCGGATAGAGGGGTTATATGACCTGAATAAACATTTGCATAATTCTGTTTGTATGCACATTGCAGTATGAAATATTTCGAATTACCAGGACCGTAGGCGGGAGGGGGGGGGGTGTGCGTTCAAAAGAACGTATTTCTATAATAGGTTTTTGATTATTCTTGAATGAAGGCCCTAAATTTCACAAGACAGTGATGACAGGGGTCAAAATAGTCTCATAAAACCGCTAGAACATGTAAAACCCATGAGCTTTATGTTTTGAAAATCATCTGCTATCAGCAGTTCATAATACATACATTTATACCGTGAGAGTGCCAAACAGTTCGTAAGTCTGTGTGTGTGTGTCGGGGGGGGGGAGGTTGTTTTGTGTTACTGTTGTCGACTGTAGCTGTCTATTTTAAAAAACAAAAGTGTTATCAAAAGGTCACAATAAGCTTATAAAACCGATCGAACTCATGCTCGAGTTCAGCTTCAGGGGGCTCCGCCCCCTTACCCCCTACAAATCACCACCACGTTTGAAAAATGACCTCCTATCGGCATTTCAGACTACAAAATTCATACCTTCGAATGAAGTTACAACAATTTTGAAAAATGGGGTGGTTTAGTTATTGATGACTGTCCATTTCAAAGAAAAATAGTGTTAGCAGAGAGACAAAATATCCTTATGAAACTGCTACAAGCAGTGAGCGTCAGGGGGCGGAACCCCCTGACCCCCACCTAGGACGGGAACCCTACTTGGAATTCTATAAGGTGGGCCCCTGGAAACCATCCATTAGGATGATCAGCCCTTCCCCCTGTCATAGGTCCGTTTTATTGACTTATACGCACCCCCTCCTTTGAAATATCATGACTACGGGCCTGCAAAACGCATTTTTCTTCTTGGAATTTCAAGGGTTTCCAAACCGCTCGCTCGCGGAATGGCCTTTTCACCATTAAAGGCAGGGGATCTCTTTTGCAGGCCTAAAAATTAACATTGTGTAAATACAATGGTATTTAGAAGAAAATGCCATCTGGGAACCTTTAGCAAAATATAATTCCACTAAAACTCAGTTTTAGTGGAATTATAGTGACCGCTAGACTCTGATTTGAATTTTTTTCTCGCGAGAAAAAAATTCCTCCCATAGAATGTACAGTAAACGGCTATTGTTTTTCTTTCGCATTTTCCAAATTCTATGTAATTACTGACCCCCAAAATTTCACAGACATGCCTTTCATCAATAGCCTAAGGGCATGGGCTATCTTTTCCTGGTCTGCAGGGATGTTTGCAAATGAGATCCACTGCCTTTAATGACATATAAACAAATATTCCCTGTATAAAATGAAAGTGCTAGTTAAGCCGTGAGCTTCAGGGAGCGGAGCGAAGCTCCTTTACTCCTACCAGGGATGGGGACCCACTAGGAATTCTATAAGGTGGGCCCCTGGAACCCATCCATTAGGGTGGTCTGTCCAACACCCACCCACCCCGGTCATAGGTCCGTGTTTTTTTTTTCTTATACGCATGCACCCCTCCTTTAAAATACCCTGGCTAGGGGCCTGCAAAACGCATTTTTCGTCTTAAGGCCACCGCACACTATGCGATATTCCGTCGCACGACTTACCGATTTGCATCTGAAATAAATCCCGGAAATAAATCAGCGTGTACGAAATATAAGCTTTGTTTTTTATTTCGAATCCAAGTCGGTGCGGTCGCAAGACAAAAGTCGTGTGCGGTGGCCTTTAGAATATCAAAGTTTTCCAAACCGCTCGCTCGCTACGCTCGCTCGCGAAATTGCCTTTTCACCACTAATGACATACAAAAATAATTATATTCACTATAAAATAAGCCTATACATTAAAGCGGCGTTTTTTTTATTACAAAATGATTGAACTGGGGGACATTTTAACAGTCACCAAAATAGGAAAAAACCTCTTGACAGGGGTACCCCTAGGCCCTATCACACGCTTAGCGTTCGCAGCGCTTAAAATCCACCATCTGAAAATGCAATTTCGGCTGAGCGAGTGGGTGCCCCCCAATGATGTGACCCACGGTACGCCACTGTATTATACTGATACAAGAGTCTCTGGTTGAAACTATCGACGAGCCCGAGGTTACGGGACTGTAGTTAACAGTCAACGTAACCGAGGGCGTCATGGTTTCAATCAGAGACTCTCAGGACAGAATATATTTGTTTTGTATCCGTCATCGAATTAACAGGGAAATTACACACAAAAAAGGAAATGAAATGTACTTACGGTAACCCCTACGAGTAAGTGTGTGTCGCACGGCATACAGGTGCGCGATATTTTTACTTGCGGTACGGACCCGGGTACGGATAGGGATACAATTCCATTAACGTATACTCTAGTTAGTCGAGTATCAATTTCATAAACCTCTCAAACACTAATTTAATCCTCATTCTTATTTTAACTATAATCCTAACTCAAAATCGACGAACTTAACCCAGTGTTAATCTTAAACTTTGCCAGACTTCCATACGGGTGTAGCACGCTATAATGGCTTTCACGCGCACGGAAAAAAATAGCGCACGGTACATGTGTTTGTACACACGATTTATTCGGCTTTTGTTAAGCTCAAATCGCGATCCCGCTGTCGGCATGTACTAGTCGGTCGCGGGTGGGGCAAATAGTATAGCGCCATCATTGTTGAGAGACTAGTGTACTGAAGCAGTCATGAGAGTGAGTACTTTACTACTGTAGTCTCCGAACTTCTATAGTACTTTCAGAACTGTTGTCTCCCAGACTTACAGAATAGTGTGTTTATTTTTAATCATGTGACATACTTTTGACCAACCAGAATTCAAGAAACTTACAATGAGGGATATAAAAGAAAATACCATCTAAGAACCTTCAACAAAGTATAAGATCTAAAAACCCAGTTTTAATGGCATTATAGTAATCGTTAGACTATGATTCGAGATTTCGTCTCGTTGAGACAAAAACTCTACTGGTCGGCTAGTCCTCTTCCAGACTCTTACAGTGCATGTGTGTTCATCATATATGGTGTGTGACATTACATAACAATTTACAGATATGAACTATATGCAGCTTAGCTGTAGTTCCTAAACATGATCAATATTGTGCGTAACTCTCATGCAGATTATAGTTCACAGACCAATACATGATCACTGGACTGATAAATCAGTTCGATGAGTTTTGCGCAGAATTAGCTTTGTACTCTTTGATACATATTTCAAATAGGCAATTACTAATCTTCAAATTTCACAGACATGCAGTTCACAAATACTAATATCCTTGGGGCATGAGTGATGTTTTGTTGTCCCGGGGAAGGGGTGCAAATGAGATTCCCTACCTTTAATCCATTATGGGACACAGCACTGGAACCACTTACCCAGTGAGTTAGACATTTAAAGGTAGGGAATCTCATTTGCAACTCTCCCATAACACAGCAAAACATTATTCATGCTCTTAGGGTATTTAAAAAATACTTGCCTGTGAAATCTGAAGATCAGAAATCGCCAAGATTTAAAAAAAAAAATGCACAAGAAACCAATAGTTGTGTAGTGAATGTTCCAAATCTCACTATTATTTCATGGACCTATACTAGGTCCATGGGTATATCAGGCTGATTACAGTACTTACGTAACAACACCAGTAATACCAGACGGTTGTGCTGGAATGCATCAGACACAGTGAAAGGAATGCAATGTCATCTGCGTGTACAGTACAAGTGTATTACACCATGGAGGTAAACGAGACCGACATGCACTTTGTAAAATTTGTGGAACTGAAGACCAAAAATCAAATCGAAGTCAAACATTTACTATTATTCCACAAAAACTGCGTTTCTACATGTAGCTCCTACACTTTTCTTAAGGTTCTTGCATGATATTTTCTTCTATATACCAGTGCTTTTGCACAATGTTGAATTTGAGGCATGCACAAGAGACACCCAGCCTTAAACATCTGAGTCAAAAAGGGTGCTGTTCCATTGTGCCTTTTTTTCGAATGACCGAAAATGACGTAACAAGGAGTCCTCCTTTACGTTTGAGGCCTACTTAGCCTCTGAAGAGGTTCCAAGAGTCTTCTTGAAGTACTTCAGCTGGGAGTTAAAAGCGGTCAAGCTGGCTGCACATGTACCGTGTTTGGTGTACTCATGGTTCCTAAAAATATAAAATGGAGATTTGAGTAAACTACAATAACTAACTCTTTCCTGCGAAGCGTTAAAGGTTAGTGACATGATTTGTAACACTTGAAAATGCCTCAAGAACGAAATGAGTTGAAATATATACCAACTATACACCAGCTGGAGTGGATCTCCCAGCTAGAAGGATTTGTCTCTAATTTGTTTACTTAAGGTGAATCAAGCATGAGCATATTAATGTTTTAATTCTATCGGGGCACGATAAAAATAGGACTCACAGAGAGCCACACAGCAGGTTTGCCTGCCACGAGGGATATTGACATTAGTTATTTTAGAACGAGTCAACGTTTAACTACAAGATTTTCACAGGAGAATCCATGCATAGTTTATATGATTCTAGAGTAGTTTCAGTCCAAGTTGAGGACTACCCCCATCATGTCATTTACCTTTAATACAATATCTTGATTTCAGTACATTTGACATGTTTCTAAAAATATACATTTGTTTTCTTTTTTTTTGATACCCGAATTTTCTTTTGTCTTTTAAAAGATGCTTACAAAATCCTTACAGAATCTTCTTCTCACACAATTATGCCGATAACATAATAAAAAAATGAATTGCACTAAATTACAAACTGTGTTCACATCTTTAAATTCTTGATTGACATAAACCAGATAATTTCATGGATTTTATAAAGAAAATGTGCACTAATAAAATACTAATTTCATTAAGAAGCATAATTCTGAAATAAACGGATTCCTTCTGTGAGTATTTTCGAAGTAGCTGAAAATACCAAATTGAATTGGTAAATTGAATTTCCTTTGCAATGCATTATAAAAACAATGTTTAATGCGTATATTAAATATTCAGGGGACTTACTACACTAAGTACTAAGGATGCTGGTTCGAATCATAAATCACTTAAGTTTTCTTTGTACATGTACATTTCCCCAGTACGTTTCCTTTCCAATTTAATGCCGATTATTCATTAAATGACATTCAGCATTTAAAACAACATTTTTTAATTGATGAAAAAATCGGTGTTAAAATTAACACTTATGGTGTTGCCGAGTAAAGAGTGTGTCTCAAAAAATTGTGCAAGTGAAAAGCGCCATATTTGGCAATAAGAAAATACTCTTATGATATGATGCTTACATCACCGTCAAAGGCACAGTCTTAGCTTTTAAATGCCACTTGTTCTGTTCAATTTGCTTGTTTTAATTTCGAGATATGTTTAGTTAACAACGAAAGGGTAAAATCGTAATTGTGCCACTTTTACTACTGTCAATGGCCCTCTTCCCTATAGTAAAAGTGACACAACTGTCATTTCATCCTTATTTTTTGTATTAACAACATAATTGTTTGGAGATTTAGAAAAGAAGAAAATTAAACAAATCGAACAGCATTTCAAAGCTAAGACTATGTCCTTGGACGGTGATTGGAAGCATTATGTCACAATAGTATCTCTAATTGCCAAAGAGGGCGCTTTTTACTTGCGTGATATTTTTAGACACACTGTAGATACCAGATAAAGTATTGCAAACACCTGAGGTCCGAGTTTAACACTGAAAGGATTACTTTAAATACCAATAATATCTTGAACACCGATTTTGAAGTTTAATACCATCTCTGGTTATTGTACAACACCACGGGTGTCAAATCTAACATCCCGCTTTTATGGTGTAATGACGGGTTGATATAGATTACAATTATCGACTTACCAAAACTTTTCTACACTACCACCCTGGGTCATCGTTGGCCAGAATTTGAGCAAGTCTGATCTAATGCTCTGAAGAAGAAAGGTGTAGGGATCAATGTTCATTATTTATTGATTAATTAATTTATTTACTTATTAATTGTTTATGTAATTTTTTGACTTATTCGTTCCCTCATTTATTCATTTGTTTACATATGTATGACTGCATTTTCCATCTGTTATTCATTTATTTAATTTTTAGGGTGGCGTCATCAGTGGTCAGACAATGTTCTTCCAAATTGGAGGGCATTGTGTAAACCACTGATAATAATAGATACCAATACTGTAGAATCTGTCTACTTATCTATCTATCTATCTATCTATCTATCTATCTATCTATCTATCTATCTATCTATCTATCTATCTATCTCTTTATACATCTATTACTCTCACTCTAGCGATCTACTGTCTATCTGTCTATCTATCTATCTATCTATCTATCCAATTTATCTAAGTGTATTATGTATGTATGTACGTATGTATGTATGTATGTATGTATGTGTGTATGTATGTATGTTTGTATGCATGTGTATGTATGTATGTGTATGTATGTAAGTTATTTTATAACAAAATAATTTATGTGTGTATGTATGTATGTATGTGCATTTATTTACCTCACTTTCTATCTATAAACTTATGTGTATATATTAAGTTTGTATCTACACCCATGTGTAACAAAATAATTTATTTCACACAATAAACCGCTCAAACCATTTTTCCCAAGTACTTATAGTTACTTTATATATATATATATATATACATATTTTTTTTTTTTTCGGGGGGGGGGGTAAGGGGGAATCATTTTTTGGATATTTTTTTTTTAGGAAACTGCGTACAACGAGCCTCGCCTTTAAGCAGTCTCCTCCGTTTTCATCTTTTCATCTCTATTTAATCTCTGACTCATTGTTTAAATACTGGAAAAATATATCAATATGAATTCTTATTTAGATTTAATATTAATTTACCGTGTGACTATTTGTAGAATATGATTTAACTTATTGACCAAGTATATAAATAGCATGTACTCTCATTATGTTATGTGACACATGAGTCTGGAAATGAATTAATTTCTTGTCTTATAAGTTGAAAACGAAATAAATATTAAAATGAAAGGAAATATTCAATATTACTAGATTCTAAAATCAAACAACATATATCTCTAACTTAGTACCCTATTTAGGTTACTAGGGTTCGTGAGATGATCAAATTGACAATACATTTGAGAGATCATGTATTTTGTATTAATGTACCTGAATAGTTGTCAATAATAATAATAATAATAATAATAATAATAATAATAATAATAATAATAATAATAATAATAATAATAATAATAATAATAATAATAATAATAATAATAATAATTATTATTATTATTATTATTATTAATAATAATTAAACAGGAGCACGTACCGTTAGGTGTGAAGGGTCAAGTTTGGTTTTTTCACAGCTCAGAGGTCCTTTTTGGCCGTATTTCACTGGCCTGGTATAAAAACAAATAGATGGACTAGGCATCTAAGAGGATTATTCCTCGGTATTAAACATTGATCGTTTGATAATTAATCTATTCGTGTCAAATACCTGGAAAATCAATGATACATAGAGCTATATAAAGGCAGAATATCTAGATATTATATCGAACGAAATTAAAGAAGATAATATACATAACAGAATAAGTTCACATACATAAGCAATGTAGTATAATAAAAAAAGTATACAAGTTTGTTTACGACAATTAAATAATGAATATGGAAAAAATGGATATGTATTGTTCCATAATTGTATAATAAAAGACGCCACAACTAGCTAGACTACAAAGAAGCTTAGAGTACGCCTGGTCCCCCACTCAAGCGGTCAATCGTACACAGAGGGAAATGGGTTACGATTTTGAACCCATATAACGGGTTTTTAAGAGGGAAGCTAACAAAATTACTTCCTAACTATAAAAAAAAGAGTGTCGAGGTGATTTCAAACTACCCATCATCAAAATTATTTGGGGAAAAATGCTAAAGGACCCCTTCAAATTTTCGACTTTTTCCCCGAAAGGAGCCCCTAGAATATCCCCCTTTCCCAAATATCGAGAACGCATATGCGGTAAATTTGATCACCTGAGTGGGAGTTGGTGGGGGGGGGGTACTACATCAATACTGACTGGGAGGGGTAATTGAAAATGATGATTGTAATTAATCATAATCTATTACAAATTTTCAAGGAAATGTAACTGTACGATGATTAAGCCGATGTAATTAAAGCCCAAATAGTTTTGGTCGATCAGACAACTTTATCGTCAATAGTTCACAAAGTATTCTGTTGTCACCCGAGACATCAGAAAACATCAAACCCACTGAAAAATGGTTAGGGCCTATAGAGACAAAATACGATGTTTAAATTAAAGGAGAGCATCTAGCGGTATGTACATTGCGTACCTTTCTGAGAAAGATTTTTATGGCATTGATAGATCATATAGGTCTATCTAAAAAAAAATGCAAAGAATTTTCATAATTTTTGTCATTTACCAAAACTATACTTGGGCTGTAAACGTAGTTAAAAGTAGTATATCAGCACTTGGATGACCAGTACCATGCGTCCGATGTCCAAGGAAAATGGAGAATAAAAATATATGACCGAATTATAATTATATTTACCATAAACCGTGAATCGTCCAATAGTTGGTTCCAGTAGGATATTGGCAGGTTTTACTCTTCGCCTGAGTGAGCATTTAAAAAACAAAAGAACAAGAAAATGTCTATTATACGTTTACGTCGTTAAGTTAAAATTGAGACAAATGTATGGCCACCTGTGTAACGAATTGTCATAATTGAACAATAGACTTTATCTCATTGATCAAAACGAATAATATTAAAGAATGGGATGTTATTTGCCTTTTACGATACTTACATAAATTAGTGCATTTTAGTCATGTTTCTGAAAATAAAAAAATCGCCGTCATTATTCGTAATGACAACAGAGAATACCCAGATGATGCGAGTGTTATTGTAGGTTCTATCTCACTGAGGCAGCGGCCTACAGCAGATGTATTATGAATAATTTATTATATATTGCCATTGGTAGAATTATTAAGGAAAGAAGGTTATTTTGATATTGCTGAGGAAATCATTTGTCATAAGGTTGTAAATAACATGATTGTAAACTCTCAATGCATAATCCCTGCTTTGGTTCATTTGGTTCCTAAATACGTTATTTTATCGTTAGTCAACTTCATGTACAACATGTAAAATATATAAAATGGGAAGTTGACAATGTGCACAAAAACACGCACGGCATTTGAAGAGTATAAATTAGCCTCAATGAAACCATGAATATATCTATCATTTGCACTCATTTGAAAACGTGACATAAACAGTTCACCATGTGGATGATCATGTCCCTCTATGACAGCGGTTAAGCGATTGAAAGATGGCTAGAAGGGGTTAAATATATTGATAGGGATAGGGGTAAGGGTAGGGGAAGAGTCGAAGTAGGGATACGGGTATGGGTGGTGATATCGTTATAGGGGTAGGAATAGTGCTAGGGGTATAGGGGTATAGATGTGTTATGGTCGCGGGTAGAGGTAGGGGTAAGTGTAATGTTATGTGTAGGGGTTAGGGTATGGGTAGAGTCAGGGTAGGGATACGAGTATGGGTAGTGGTATCGTTGTGGGAAGGGTATGGATAGTGTTAGGGATAGGGGTATTATGGTCGCGGGTAGAAGTAGGGGTAAGTGTATGTTATGAGTAGGGGTAAGGGTAGGGGTAGAGTCAGAGTAGTGATACGAGTATGGGTAGTGGTATCGTTGTGGGAGGGGTATGGATAGTGTTAGGGATAGGGGTATGGGTATGGGTAGAGTCAGGGTAGGGATACGAGTATGGGTAGTGGTATCGTTGTGGGAAGGGTAGGGATAGTGTTAGGGATAGGGGTATTATGGTTCGCGGGTAGAGGTAGGGGTAAGTGTAATGTTATGAGTAGGGGTAAGGGTACGGGTAGAGTCAGGGTAGGGATACGGGTATGAGTAGTGGTATCGTTGCGGGCGTGGTAGGGGTAGGGGTAAGGGTAGGTGTAGATCAGGGTAGAGATACAGGTATATGTAGTGTTATTGGTGTGGTAGGGGTAGGGGTATAGGGGTATTGATAGTGTTAGGGATAGGGGTATTATGGTTGCGGGTAGAGGTAGGGGTAAGTGTAATGTTATGGGTAGGGTTAAGGGTATGGGTAGAGTCAGGGTAGGGATACGGGTATTAGTAGTGATATCATTGTGGTAGGGATAGGAATAGTGCTAGGGGTAGGGGTATGGATGTGTTATGGTCGCGGGTAGAGTTAGGGGTAGGTGTAATGTTAGGGGTAGGGGTAAGGGTGGGTGTAGATCAGAGTAGGGATACGAGTGTGGGTAGCGGCATGGTTGCGGGTAGAGATAGTGGTATGGGTAATGATAGGAGTAGGGCCGGGGGCATGGTTAGAGTGAAGGTTAGAGCTAGGGATATCGATGGGGGGAAGGTGATGGTAGTGTTAGGCCTACATAGGGTTAAAGCTAGGAGTATGATCAGGATAAGACATGGTATATGTCATTAAGTATTAGGGTTAAAAGAATTAAGTTTAAGGTTAGGATTACGGTGTTCGTGTCTCAGACATAGTTATAATCTATCCGAAAAACAATTGAAATAACTTTTTTTGTTATCAACATGAATATTTCCTGTCAAGTGTCCTCGTCTAGAGTTCAATGACCCCTTTAAACTTACTGCTTCCATTTTGCAGAACGTTGGACCCCACATCTCGGTCAAAACCAGCATGTCAAAGGGTTTGGCTACCTGCTCCCTGTATTAGAGATAACAAAACGAAACAGAATTAAGTACAATACAATACAATACAATACAATACAATACAATACAATACAATACAATACAATACAATACAATACAATACAATACAATACTATACGATACGATACAATACAATACAATACAATACAATACAATGCAATACAATACTATACAATACAATACAATACAATACAATACAATACAATACAATACAATACTATACGATACGATACAATACAATACAATACAATATTCAAACTGCATGGTGTATTTTTAACACCTGCCGGGTGAGGTCCTCTCACAACACCGACTGGTGTTGTTTTTGGCACCGTAGTTTTTACAGTGTATTTTTCTGTGGGATCAATTTCTATCAAGGCCGGACATTATTTCATTACAGGTAAATACATACTTGTTTCTCCACAAGTAACCAAACTTAAGACAAATCCTTCCAGCCTGAATATGCACTTTAGCCGGTGTATATATATTGTTAATGGTAACTGTTTCAACTCATATGAATCTTGAAGCATTTTTGACTTTCCCCAATCTTGTCGCTGCAGTGGATCTCATTTGCAAACATCCTTGCGAGAAAAAATTCAAATCAGAGTCTAACGGTCACTATAATTCCACTAAAACAGAGTTTCTAGCTCCTACATTTTGGTAAAGGTTCCCAGATGGCATTTTCTTCTAAATGCCATTGTATTTACACAATGTTAATTTTAGGTATGCAAAAGAGGTCCACTGCCTTTAAGACTGGATGAACACTAAAACTACATGTAAAGGCTTTTCGAATCACTGTGAAAAAATCACAGGCGAAATCAGGTGGGAATCTAACCCATGACCTACTCATTACGAGACTGGCATCATTACCACTACACCACCTAGAATACCCGATGGTCTGAGTGATAATTTTAGGTTCTTATCAAAATAGCCAGCAGGCAACAGTCTACTGCAGGTTATGAATAATTGATAATTTGTTTCGTCGGTAGAAAAAAATGAAATGGAAATGGAAACTAATTGCATTTTGAGTCACTTTGCAATACACTTAGTTTAGTGTTCATCGCATCGTGAAAGGCAAAAAAGTTCAATTTTTTAAAATTTTTCTACAGAAACGTAACAAATTTTTATTAATTAAGTGGAATATCGAATAACAATTGACACCTATTTCCCCCCAAACCGAACGCAGGTTGAAAGGTCGGCTGCTTGAAAAGTACACATTTCCCTGTCTTGAAAGTATTATATATGAAGAAAAAACGTTACTTTTCTTTCGAAAATTGTGTTGCCATCTCATTCCCGACAAAATTGCAGTCCCCCATATACCCTACATTGCTCAATTCTCCATATCATATATACCCAATATTTGCCGATAGCAGATACTATACAGTGCATCTCAAAAAAAAATTTACGCTTTTGAAATGGCCCCCAAATAAAATATTATTTCGATTTTTTTGACAATTGTTATATATATGGATAGCTGAGCCTGAGAGTATATCTTCTTTCATATGACACTAAAAAGTTTGAAATTGTGTCATGCTTGAGTGAGCACTGCTCACTTTTGTAAAGGACATGGAAATTAGGTTGCGCAGGAATTGGCTATCCATTGTAACAGAAGATACAAGCTCTCTTTGATTATGTGTGGGTAAGCTTGTATCTTTTGTTACAATGGAAGCCAATTCCTGCCGCAACCTAAATTCATGTCCTTTACAAAAGTGGCCGTGCTCACTCAAGCATAACACAATTTCAGACTATTTATGCCATATGAAAGAAGAGACTTTCAGTTTTTATATATGTACACATTTAAAAAAAAAAAAATCGAAATCATTTTTTAGTTTGGGGGCCATTCAAAAGCTGAAAGTTTTTTTTTGAGACGCACTGTATATCAACATCATGCGACTTTTTGCAGTCTCCCTAACTCCTGTTCGACTCAGAACGAAAGCGGCGCATTGATTTAATACAGCCAATCTGTTTCTAGTTGTTGTTTTTTCTTTTTGTTGTGTGGACTAACCCTGCCCGCCTAATGAGAATCATTCCATGCCAACACACATGTATCGAACTCTGACTTTATCCAAGTGTAAAATATAAGATGAAACAGTGCAATTACAAAATCAGGATAAAACCAGAGAATTTTTGTAAACACCCGCGCGTTTCAACATGCACAAATGACATTATCGGATATGAACATGTCGGCAAATCTTGCCATAATCGCAATAATCTGACAGCGTCTCCAACGTTCTTTCGTAGACAACTACGCGATAGGGAGAAATGGA
>JZLH01S0355429.1:19722-49524 GCA_001188425.1 Eucidaris tribuloides
TACAACCAAATTTTGATCTACACACCAGTTATACAATTGATAGAACCGCCTGGGGAAGGGGGATAATGAAGTCCTGACAAAAAGTTTGGGAATATTTTCTTTTCTTGCATAGGCCCTGTTTTAAAGTGCGATGTTCTTACGATAAATGATCATCACCCATGTAGAAGCAGTCCGATTAGCTAAATCAAATGAGCTTTACCTAGGAGCGGCGCCATGGGTGAGATTGTTCAGGGAGAGCTAAATCCGTCCCGGAAATGTTGCCGTGGCCATTTTTTTTCTACTATATTAGCAAAGGCCTTAAACTGGCAAGCTAACAGCGTTCGGCAAACGGGGGGGGGGGGGGGGAGGTGGCCGCCGACGACCAAAATAAAAAACATTTTTCCCGCCAATTTTTGTTTTACTAACCATAAACAATAAAGAAAAACAGTAAAAATTTTCCGTCATTTTAATGATTTGAAAAATAGGGGTGCTGGCGCGCCTCCCAACTGCCGCTGCGCCCCTCCCCGTAGCTCTACTTCAAGAACAGGAACACCTATTCATTATAGGATGAAAACTGCATTGTGATAGAAAAAACATATATCCAAAGCTTTTGTCCAATGACTGGCAATGTTTACATCTATAGATTACTTGGCGTGATTTTTATGATGACTATATGCCTGTTGATGGGGTCATGTCATCACGATATCAATGCACAAGCCAGAATTGTCCATCAAATTCGATCGTTCATTTTGAAGAGAATTGGTGGACTTGTGAATAGGAAAATCAACCGTAACAAATTTTTTTTTTGCCTCGCGTGATGGAGACGAACGACTGAGACACAAGTGCCGGACCACTAAAAATGATATCTAATACCGATATGTGATTAATAGGCACGTTCATCTTCATGCATAATTAGAAAATTATCTGAAAGTCTTTATCTGTACGCTTATACAAGGGTGAAACCCCAGAAAGAATGCACACCTGCGATCGCTAATTTCTTCACCATCATCAGGCAAAATGTATATTTTTCTTTTTTTTTGGTTTAGAACAGTCCTTGTTCCAACAGAAATATACCCTGATTATTGATGTAAGCCTATAGTAATGCGGCCATTTTCTAGGCAATGTCATTTCCAAATTTCGTATACTTTTTTACTCCACGATCCTCGGATGACCGACATATTCTCCGCCATCTCATGAATTAGCTGGGCAGATAACCGTAATTCCACATTTGTCTGTATATATTTTTATGCATTATCAACAGCAAGGACATACCGGTTTGTCTGCGTAGCTATTCTATGAGAGGGGCGCAAATCCATTTTTGAATTGTAGGGAGACATACATGCATGAACCTGCCTGCCCATTTTTTGTATCTATACCAAATAAAAAAAAATAGCCGGCGCCGCCTCTGGAAGACGTATAATGCTATACATCATGACATACAGCATCCCCACGCTCCCAGGGCCCATGCTGACAAGCGGAGGGGGGGGGGGGGGAAGTGCCGACGACGACCAAAACATTTTTTTTGCCGCCGCCAATTTTTTTTTTACCTTCTAAATTACTAGCTCAAACAACTTCTGCAAGCGGGGGCGTACAGGGGCCGACGACGAACCAAAACCATTTTTGCCCGCCAAATTTTTTTGTTACCTGCCAATTACTAGCCAAACCACAATCACAGGCTTAACGCACACATGTAAATTCTGTGGGGGTTGGGATTTGATATTGTTTCTCCACCTCAAAAATCATGGGGGGGGGACATGTCCCCCTGTCCCCCCTGGATTGCCCCTGTCTATGGCGGCGCACGCCGTAACGAGAGAAAATTCGGTATCGAGGATTACGAGGCAGAGCGTCGATCCCTGGGGGTGGGGCAGGGGGCGATCTCCCCCCAATGAAATATTGGGGGGCAAACATATCGATTCCCCCCCCCCCACTAAATTTTGTCAAATTCATAAATATTGCAATGTCACAAATAGTGAATTAATTAATTAAGTCACTTAGGAAAGTATGCCCACTATGCTATCATAAAACATTAAAACATAAAGGGCATTAAACAAGAATACTAAGAATCAATAAACATATACACACAACAATATGTTAAGACCGTTAAATCTGGCAGCGATGTGCAGCCTATCTGTCGCTTGATAATTCAAAACAACCTGAAAGTATTTACAATTAATGTCGGGCGACAGCGTGCGACCGAAATATAATATCCTCCAAACCACACTCACACCAAATGTTGATACTGTAATAAAGTAGATACCTTGTAACTTATATTAACATAAATGTAGCACATTAACTTTAGTAAACAATGCCCACTATTCTCCCCCTTATTGAGATTTGAATCCCCGATAAACATGGTATCCTCACGCCCCTGATCACGAAGTCAGTCCCAATAGTATCAAATGGTAAACATTTGTGACTGACTAAAATGACATTGAGCAATGACCACCATCATGCCCTAGTATCCTGACCAGATACGTCTCGTTACATAGACATAAGCTCAAGACTAGATCCAACATGGCCTGACTTATATCAAATGTTGGACTAAGAGAATAGGTGTTCATTAACCAACGGGGAAAAAAAAGAATTTATCCAAGCTTTGTGCTATGTCTGGACAGCTGAGCCAGAGCAAGGAGTGAGGGAAGATTTAAACCTAGAATGCGCAGCAAAAATTGAGAGAGCTTGCTTCTCAGGAGCCGATCCAAAGTAAGAGAGTAGTCCTTTCGGTAACTTACCACGCCAAGTATCCACGAACAATTTAACCCCCTTTTTTGAAAATATTACTAGGGAGAAAAAAATCTTAAGGTTTGCATATCTGAAGGCACTTCAAACCTATTAAGTTGAAGAGTGCCGAGAGGCAGTATGGTCGAGGGTCAAACTCTGATACTTCCCACACATCGAAAATCACTGCAGTAAATACTTTTTGGAAAGAAACATTATCCATGTCTTTTACGGGCCTACATGACGAATTGTGGGGACTGCGGCACTTGTGATACGGGGGGAGCGATCGAGTACAGAGATAAATATAATGTCGAAGGAGAAACACTGACGCAAAGAGCTAGCAGTATGTAATAATTCTTATCATCACACGAAATTTGCTCTATAAGTTAAAAACCTTGTATTTTTGTGACTTCAATAAAGATATATTTTTTCTTTTACTTTGTTAAAAGGTAATGTAATCTAATGCAAAAATACATGTGATAATAGATGGAAATATTGAGATTAATATACAGAGAGTGAGTATCTATGTGAGAGTTCTAACTAAACATGCTATTACATGAGCGACAATCGCTAACAAATTTGTGATGATTCATAAAAGTTAACTACCATTGTTGTGGGACGACTAATATTAAAAACACATTCTACACTATTCACAATAACAATGTGCGTAACATTTCCGCAACTTCACACGTCTATTATTGCTATGTGTTTATTGTTTGTGAATTTCTATGTAGTTTCCTTTGTTTTTTGCTTTGTTTTCCTGATTGTTTTTTTGACTGAAATTTGTTGGGGCTGAAGCACAGCCATTGAGTAGCCTGATGGGCAGACGAGAAACAATCACGCCGAATCCGCTTTAGAGCTCACAAATTATCTAAGAGAATATGATTGAAGATCAAATTGTGCGAAGTCGAGACGCCTGGTAATATATTAAATAAATAAATTCCAGTAATATCAAACAAGCTACTGAGCATAATACTCATTACACACAAATGATTGTAACTTTACTGTAAGGTGCATATGCATATTGTTAAGGTGAATGGCATTGAAAGTTTAAGCGTCAATGGCTCTGAAGTACGTAGCCTACTGCGGACCTGGCAGAAGTCTTGTACCTTTTCTCTATTTATCTATTTCATATCTCCTGCAAATGGACACTGCAATCAGGTTTTTTGAGCCCGATTTTTGGGGTTTACATGCATGTTAGATTTTTGTGGAACTTAAGTCAAAGAGAATGACTTGCACTATGTAGTTACCGTTACGTTAAAACGGTCATGTCCGATTTTAGCAGTAAAAAAAAAAACCATGATCTCTAAATAATGATAGCAGACACATATGTACGACTAGAACAGATAAAAAGTTCACTCAGTCGAGCCTGAGCACCTCGAAGTCAAATTGTATTATTTAGTTGTCCAGACGGTGTACGGTCTATGTTCACCAGAGAAATTACGTCGACGGAGGAAGTTGACCAGGGGCGCCGCGGAACGTACCAGTTATTATTATTCGGGGTTAGAACATTAGACGAAGCGGCAGAGTCACTAGCCAAAATTAGATCGATCCATTAATTGACAAGGATATCATTCTAGAATTTGGGATTGCAGTATGAAAGCATAGCACGAATGTATAAAGATTAGGTCACGACACATTCTTATATGATGGTGAACATAGATTCAGTAAACGTAAATAAGAAGATTTATGTCGTGCGTTACTTATTAGCGGCAGTCTCATGCACCGTATACCCCAACCTTTTTTAATGTGCGCAATTGGAGCAAATAATAGAAAACTCTATTTCATAAAATATAAGAGTAGATGATGGAGCCACTACGAAACATCGAGCGAAGCACTCGACCGTAGCGAGTAAGTGACCTTTCTGACACATTGACATAAAAATGTACGTCGTGAAACACAAGAGCAACATCCTATTATTTGTGAAAAAACAGTATTGAACTTTGTTGAACTATTATCATTTGTTTTAATTTTGAAATAAAAAGCAGCTTATTAGCATCATGACGTTATTGCTCAGTCAGGGTATGATGTTCCTAGCTGATATGAAGAAAGTAATTCCGTACCTTCTGTAAGTACACATTTTTATGATTAAGGCATTGATCATCATTACCAAAAATTCAAAGGCTGATTACATGTATTTACAGATCACCGATCCATTGCAGACATAATTTAGCTTTAGATTCTACTATGAAAAAAAGTCAAAACTAATAAAGTATGGGGGTATACCCCAAATACTCCTCAATTGGCAAAACTTCAAAATAAAAGATATCACATGAAATTGCGTTATGCCAACATTTTTTAAATGCTATGGAGTACTATCAAAACTGAAAAGAACAAAAATATTAATACTTATCATGCTGACCCTACCACTTTTAAAGTGGACAAATCTGTAATGTCCGACGCTCAAATTAATGTCACGTAACGCCACAATATGGCTGTAGAGGGAAATATTCATCGTTTTTCACTAAATTAACTTTATTCTTATTTAGCACTTCTACGTTCAATTTATTAGTAATTGTGTTAATTGATTGTGCTTAAACTCACAAGACCTTTTCAATGAGCATACCAGGCATGCAAAGCTGTGTCCAAAAATGTAATGTCGCGTAACGGCACACATTTTGTCCAGTAACTACCACACGAAGTGATGAAAAGGAAGGAAACTTTCACTGTATATAATTTAGGGCCATATGTGTGTGATTCCATTTTATGGGTTCATAATAAAAAGGTTGTGTTATCCTAATGACCTTTTGAAGTTGCAAAAATTTTCTGAAATGTAATGTCCGTAACGCTGGAATTGCCCATATGGTTAACCGGACATAACGCTGATCATTTTTGTTTGCAGGTATATCAAATTTAAATTCAAATTTACTTAATAATGATAATAATAACAATAGTGAATTCTTGCATAGCACCCATTCCAACAATAAAAAGATGCTCTTGGTGCATTACATGGTTACTTAAACAAAAGTGAGTACAAGAATATAGGAACAACATATACATAGAAACGCAATGGAAACACAAACATAAATGCAATTTACGAGGATATGTGTTGTGAAAATTAAAAGTTATCACGCTAGATTAAAGAGGTAAGTTTTCAGATCAGATTTAGGACTTTTTATGAATTTTGATTAACGTAATGACAAAGAAAGATTGTTCCACAGTGTAGGGCCTATAATGTGAAAGAACGCTCCCCAATTACGTTTGACTCGAGGTACCGGTAAGATTAAGTAGTGTGAGGAAGAGAGATACCAGCTGTATATAAAACAAACAAACACCCCCCTAAAAAAAACACACAACATGATTAAAAACAATAATACTAGGCCTACTTCTTGGAAATGGTGGAAAATTACTGTACATAAAAACGCCATGACTGCCGTAGTGGTATTCACAAGACGGGGATTTTCGTGTTTTTCGAACATTTCGCCCCCCATCCCCAAGATTTTCACTGAGCAACTCATTCGCCCGGCTGGCAGAAGGGCATTAATAAAATGTTCTAAGCAGTAGGGCGTTAACAGTAAATTGCTTGTAACGTGACAACCATTGTCTTATTTCACATGAAATCAAAGTATCTGTGATCTTTTAATCCTTTCCTATCAGTAGTCGGCGAAAAGTATGGAATTAGCCTATGGGTTTCAAATTAGAGGGCAATTTACTTGGTCATGCCCTTTCTGGCTTAGAGCATTGCCTAACTGACGCTTCTGCCAGCCGTGTGACGCAAGTTTGCATTTGCCGTTGAAAAAATAAATGGGCCGCATTTTTTTTTTGGGGGGGGGTAGCGCCCAAAACTTCTGACAACGAACCCTCCCCCCAAACTGATGCGAGATTTTCGGCTGACTATTTGGCCGCCGAATTTGGCGGTAAAAAATATTTTGGCTGCAAAGAACGTTACCCGGTCGCGCCCCTGCCACTCTGAATCGGATATGTGAAAGCTATCTATCTTTGTGCTACTGGAGCGCCAAAAACGGAATAGCAATGACTATTGCCATATGTTTTTACCGGATTTAAGTCAGACGATAACTATTTTTGCGGGTCATTAATGACTGAAATTGAACTTAGTATCGATCAAATAGAATCAAATTATAATACATGAAATTTGCAATTTTATATTAATATTAATAGTGCATCCATGGATGCAAATCGGGTTCGTAGGTAACACGCAATTTAAGTAGAATACATATAAATGACGAATACATGGGGACTTACACAACAGCCGATAAATAAGGAGAATAATTCATTACCGCAATAAGCAAAAATGAAATTAAGTATTCATTCATAGTGAGTGATTCACTGGTACTGATGGATCTGCATTCGACTATTGTATACACACATAAAAGATTAAATTAAATGCCAGAAACATGATGGCAGAATCAATTCTACGAGATATTTCAGATAATTTGTAGTTGTTGTTGTTGTCTGTTGTTTGTGATGTATGATTACGTCCACTTGTATTCGTCCTATACATGGGTGGCCAAGAAATGAAAGATCTGGCACTGCGATCGCTAATTTCTACAATGTTATTACATCCTCACAAATATGTCGATTGCGTTCATTAGAGACATTCTTTCAGAACAATCATGATACAGAGATCATTGATTTTGAGTATTAGCTGTTGGGTCCTTGCGGCCATTTTTTCCGAGGCAATGTGTTTTCACAAATTGTCAATTGTCAACAGACAACGGTCAGCGAACACCGAGGTTTTCTGGGCGTGTCAGCTTGCCATAGCCAGACAAACCGCGTGAAAGTGGGAGGTGTCTCACATCGTCTCCTAGTCAAAAGGGAGGCATTTCTGTTGCTTTGTGGTCGACGGAGCTTATTTAGGTAGGAACGTAAAGCGAGAATATATTGTTTTTGATGCTCGCTGGAGTTTAAAAAATAGCAAATTTAGGAAACTACATTGTCTTAGAAAAAAGCCCTAAGATCCAAACACCTCAATCAAAATCAAGGATTATGGTATCATTTTGTTGGAAAAAGAATGTTCTAAGCAATTAAATAATCACCAATGGCATTTTACGGATGATGTTGAAGAAATTAACGATCGTATGTGTAGCATTCTCTCTGAGCCACCCTGTATTTAGCAGCGAGAAGTTTTTTTTTTTTTTTTGGGGGGGGGGCAATTTCTACATTTTGGATATGAAACTAGTAAACAAGAAGATTATGTCCGTGTATTGCAATGTTTAAAACATTTTTAAAACTTTTTTGATAAAATTTGTTTCAAAAGAGGAAAAATTAAGTTTGCGTTCTTTTGTGGAAATTTATGTTCAAAAGTATCCCAGGTATCCACTTCATACCAAAAAGTAGCAGTTGCCTGATTAAAAGAAATGACAAAATTCCCTATGGGTTTTCGCATGCAAGGCATGGATAGCATTATAGCATTATAACATCATAGCATAGTGCTAACTGATTTTATGACAGAAATGACATAAAATTTACGACTTCATCTTAATAAAAAATTTAAGGCTTTATCCTAATTTTCGTTTTCTATACACAGAAAGTCATCTTTAATGTTACACTCTTTCATTTCACTAAATTTTAAGACAATTAAATAAAACTGGATTTATCCTTCAATGTGACCCATCGTACTATTTTAAATGATAAAGTGTTACAATAGAAATTATCACTTACTTATAGGCTGTCTGTCTACTTAAGCTTTGCTTAAAACGGCAGCCCTCTCCATGTATATCATGAATACATGTACCTCATAATAATGTTTATTATTTGTATCATTGTAATTCTACAATAACAAATAAATTTACTTTGTATCATTTCAAATGTTTTCTGAATTGCACTGCAAAAACCGGGGTGTTAAATTTAACACCCATGGTGTTGCACAATATAGATACCAGACGTGGTGTAAAATTGTAACACCATGGATGATATTTTAACACCAAACGAATTATTTCAAACACCAAGAGCATTGACTTTAACATCCAGGGTGTTAAAAATCAACACTTTTCTGGTATTCATATTATGCAACACCTTTGGTGTTAAATTCAACACCTCTGTTTTTGCAGTGTGTATTTGTGTAAACTGACTTGCTATGTTATCGATTCGAAATTTATGTAAGTGGACAAAAACTGAACTTGTTATTTATTGTTATTGCTACGAAAAAAAAGTATATGAAATGCAGAAAATAAAATCTCTTCAAACAAACATCTGACGAAAGACTGTGATTTATGGTATTTTTTTTTGTCCAATCTTTCAAAAGCGATTATCTCAAAATGACAAAGTGTGGGTTAACACTTTATTGCACCAACCCCTTCAACTTTCCAAAACAGCTCACTCACGTTTAAAGGATTGCCTTCTTATCACTTTCAAGTCTTATAAATAAAATGCCAACGGGATACAAGAAATAATACTGCCCCTATGACAATAGCGCAGCACTGACATTTTTTTCTTCAAAATTGAGTTATATAGTATAGGGTACTCAGTACAAAATAAATATTAATTAGAAGTGTCCCTTTGTTTCATAATAGGCTTTGAACAAAATACATGTAGCTCAATATCTCCAAAACACCAAAATGTCAGTTATGCCCTACTGTAATGGGGGGGGGGGCGAGAATACTGATGGATAGAAGATACTCAATAGTTTCAATTTCAATACAATTTCCTCTTTATTGGCATTAAAAAAAGCACATTTAAATATATTTACAGAGATCAAAACATATTTTTTCACAGTTCACACAACAAACTAGAACCCCCCTAGTATATTCAATATATCAAAAGTACCCCTAATAAAGAGCAACAGATCAAAGAAAAAGATAATTACACAGTTAAAAGGTTACACAATTCGGATAAAAAACTAATTAAAAATCTAATTAAAAACTGATTAAGAAAAGCCGCAATAAATAAACTAATAGGAACATAGTTATATTTACAGGTGTTGCTAACTGCCCGTTTCTGCTTCGCCATCCATTGTCATAACGCTATGATACATGAATGCATAAGCAATAAATAAGTCACAGAAGTCAGAAACCAATGACATATAATGGCAAAATTAATATGAAAAATCTTACTACAATAGCATCATATTTTCACACAATACACCCTCTGACACCCTTTGAATCATAATAGTCATTGCTATGATATTGACATTTATTATCCAATTGGAAATTTGATTTTCACTGGTTTGCAAAGATACAGTACAAAAGAAATAGCATTTCAGAAAATTGACATAAAACACGTGACGTATGAACAAACGAGAAGAAGAAAACACAAATTATCAATAATCATGAACTAGAAATTAATTATCTCATTATTATGTAGTAATTTATTTATTAACAGTTTGCACATTGCCAATATATATAAAGTTCATTTCATGTGTCAGAAAGAAACATTTGCATGAAACTACGGTATATGGCGTTGTTGATGGTAGGTGATAGCAAAATTTGTGAAGGGAAATTAGCTCAATGGTTACAGAATGATCATGTCACACAAAGAATATGAATAAAGATGATCTACAGGAAATGTTTAAAGGTGGGTCTTATCAGACTGTGCAGAAAATGTCTTGGAAAATTGTTTAAAAATATCATGATGCATATTTTCACGCAATATTTATCATGATTTGGTGATGTACACACCAATAATACACACCAATAAACATCAACAGAAGTCAACATTTGGATGTCAGGGAACCTTTAATGGAATGGATACTGACTCAAAGAAAAGGCAAACATTTGGAAGAATTCAGTAAACTTTACCATAATTCCTTCATGAGCCTGGATCTCAAAGAATAACTCTCCGCGACGTGAATGCACGAGAACGCCAGCAGAACCACGGCCACAGCATAGGCCCTCGTATAAGCAATACCCATGTTAGCACCAGGGCTTGGAGCGATGCAACCAGATCAATAATTACCGGCGAAATGGGTCCAGGTATACCACGTTTTGTCTCGTGGCTGGTCTTTTACGAACTGACTTTTCATCTCAATTTCAATCATAGTTTTTATATACCACTTCCTCATTGTCTGACCCGCCCACTTCAAAATTTGCTATCAATCAAAAGAAAATTTGCAGGCCCTGACTCGGCGCGGCACGGTGCGCGTACACGTCTTTGCAGTGAGTGACCGCCCCTCTGACGGTTTCGAGTGTGATTAGTTAGTGTCACGGACAGACATTTGAAAAAAAAATAACCACTATTGAAGGCCTAAGGAAAAAGTGATTAGATTTGAAGGGTTGCTTTATGATTTATTGTGGAAGCTATCACTTGGGGGCACTGAAAAATGCTAAACTTTCGTTAGGCCTTCAATAATGGTCATTTTTTAAACTGATGTCCGTCCGTGATACTAACTAATTCGTATCCACCTACGTTACGTCACTGGGTTAAGACCGCCTACTTCTTTTATTAATTACACCGCCTTACAGCCAATCAGGTCGCCTCAGATTCAAGACAGTGGCCTATACTAGATCGAAGTTTTCCATTTTACAAATGTCAAATTCCGTTTTTCTCCGCTTTACAAATGTCAGATTCCGTTTTCCTCCGTCTTGTAATTTTGCAATATTACGACTTGAATTTTTGTTGGATAAAATCACAAATAACGTCACGCTTACTAGCCCCATGGGGCAGAGGCGTCGACCCTGGGGGATGGGCAGGGGGTGGGGGCGATCCCCCATGAAAATATTGGCATCTTTTGGTAAATTAGTTTAGTTCTATTTAATAAATATTTATCAATTTTACTTTGTTGGAATTTTTTAGGCATGACTTTTATTATTATTATTTTTGTTCAAAATGCTGTTTTCCGCGTTATAGGGGTCTATTATATTAGACACTTTCTATTTGATACTTTTGGCTTGAAGTTTCTCTCCTTTTGAAATCAATACAGAGGTCATACTAGTTTCTTATTGGTATATTTGCACTTTGACCGTTTTTTAACATGGATTCATGGAATTCACATTTTGTCTATACTTCATAATGTTTGAGATAATAAAATGTATATCCCATAATAGACAAGTGCTACTGACACATGAAACCTATATGATTAGGCGCTCGCTCGCTTCGCTCCCTCGCATATAAAAAAAATCCACTTTCATGTTATTGCCAAGGCAGTCATAATGCCAGCAATGGCAGAAGTTATTGTTGCATGCAACAGAAGAATGGAGAGCTTGGCAGGTTAAGTTAATAATACTTTAAATTCACTCTTTTTGTACATTCACTCCTTAAAGAGTAAACAATTCCATTCGGTTTTTTTAAAGAGAGTATAGTCAGTTTGAATAGGAATTGTGTCAAATGGGGACTTTCGAACTCCTGATATATTATAGGTGATACACAGATTTATAAACGATTTTCAGATAAACGTGTTCGAGTGTTTATAAAGTGCTGCAGAAAGATGTTTATGAAAGTGTTTAGTATTTTTACAGTGCAGATTCTGATCATATTTGATTAAAGTCTATTTTGATCCGATTTTGAATGGAAATCTTGTAAGTCCCCAATTGACACGATTAGTATTCAAAGTAACTAGTATATTTTAAAATCGTAGTAACATGTAAGTATGAGACATGAGCATGCATTGCGCATGAGAAATAGAAACCTTATTAAATCGGATTTCGATATTTGTCCGAGTTTAACCCAATCTATTTACTCCTCTGGTTTTAATTATGTACAGTGCGTCCTAGTAAAAAACAGAACTCTAAAAACAAAAGCTTAGTGTGCGGAACCAATGGGAGTATGATTGAGAAAATACGTTGAACATAAACTTTGACCTATGTTCTTCCAAATGATACATTAAGTAAACTTATTCATTTACGCATCTGTGAGTACCATGATTTTGAAAATTTAATGTCAAAAACCATTTGCTACACTTTTTGGCTTGACACTGTGCACATCAGGAAAAGCAAGAGATGGGCGTGTGTTTCACACAAGCAGTATCAAAGCCAAAAAGAGTAGGAAATGGTTTTTGACATTACATTTTCAAATTCATGGTACTCAGAGATGCATAAGTGCATAAGTTTGATTAATGTATCATTTGAAAGAGCATAAGTCCAAGTTTATGTTCAACGTGTTTTCTCAATTATACGCACCATTGGTTCCGCACAATAAGCTTTTGTTTTAGGGTTCTGTTTTGGGGGAGACGCACTGTATAGCAAATGTGGTCTATAGGATAAAAAAAGGTTGTCCAACCTCCTCCCTGGCCCAACTCTTAACGGTGGATGAATCTACTGGTAGGATAGCTTCCGCTTTTTGACTGGTCCTGAGTGGCAGGCCATATTTGAAGTGAGATAAGATGCCGTAAACTGAAACCTCTTGTGACATCAATCTTGATACTGGATGGCATCCACATACCGTCATTTACCGGGATACAATCAATAATACCATACTCTTGCTACAGTGACAGCCACTTTTACATTTTGTCAGGACGAGTTCGTGCATATCACATTATGTCTCTCACGAAAAGACGTAAAGCCAGGATCACACTGTGCTGACTTTAACGGCATTTACAGAATGCCGCTGTTCTTCCACGGGAACCGAAAAACACCGAAACGTAGGCTATACAAAATATACAAATAAACAAAACAACAGCTACAACAACAAAAATCGTAAACACCCTAATTCCCCAGTTTTGATTGCTTAGCTAGCAAACTAGTAAAATTATTTTGATACATGTAGAGAAAAGTATATTGCGAGCACGTTAAGTCACTTCTTGTATGTGAATGTGTGTGTGTGTGTGTGTGTGTGTGTGCGTGTGTGTGCGTGTGTGTGTGTGCGTGTGTGTGTGTGTGTGTGTGTGTGTGTGTGTGTGTGTGTGTGTGTGTGTGTGTGTCGTGTGTGTGTGTGTGTGTGTGTGTGTGTGTGTGTGTGTGTGTGTGTGTGTGTGTGTGTGTGTGTGTGTGTGTGTGTGTGTGTGTGTGTGTGTGTGTGTGTATGTGTATTTGCGTGTATGTGTGTGTGTGTGTGTGTATGTGTGTTCGGGGGCCTATGTGTTTGTGTGGTGCTGTGAGGGCGTATTTGCATGAATGATTTTTTTACCAAAATCTTTTCTATGTATTGACATTGATTCATTTTTGCTGACATTGAAGCACGGGCGTATAAGGTACACCTTCGACCAAAGCTACGGTCGACAGGCTTGGTAAAATGTTGTAGAAGATTTACGATACAAGTTTATGTTAGTTAAGTAAGGTTTACCCAAAGTAAACATCAAAACCTAATTTGTGACACTAAAATATTATTATGACCTAATATAAGTTTTTTTTTGTGTTAATAATTATTGTTATAAATACAGGATTAAAGTTATTGCAACAGCAATGTAGAAATGACGCCAAATTATTGGTGGATCGGTTAGTTGGCGGGAGTACGGGGTTATGTGCGCAGTACAACAGAAAATTGCTATAAAGTCATTGGTTTTGAATATCTTTGGCTGGGCTGGGTACAGCCCCAGGCGTCTTTTTCATAAGCTGTTTAGCGCAAAGATGTTTAATGACGACGTTATATTTTTACTGTTATATACAGTAGCTATTTTAGGCAAACCGGTGGGTAATTGCACCCCTTCCCGGAAAACAGCCCTTTTAATTAATTAATTAATTTATTCATTCATTCATTCATTCATTCATTCATTTATTCATTCATTCATTCATTCATTCATTCATTCATTCATTCATTCATTCATTCATTTTATTTTTCGTTTCCAAATCTAACAAAAATACAACAAAATACAAGGAAAAGCTTGACATATGAAAAATACAATACAATAGGAGAATATAATGTAGACATAAAAATTATAAACACAACATGTATATATAAAAATATGAATAGGTAGTTGCTTTTTCATATTGAGTTAAATATGCTTTTGCCAAATTCTTAATAAAATTAACATAATGTAATCTCGACAGATACAATGCATTGAAAACAACAAAGCAACAAAGCTTAATCTTTGTCTAATAGTGTAGAAAAAAAATGAAAATAGAAAAGAAAAAATGAATAAGGATCATGAGAAGAGCGCGATTGCCAAATTTATAACCCCCTTATGATTGTCGCATCAATTTGCACCAAAGGAAGTTTTACTTCGAGCTTGATGCCCCCGCCTTAGTTTTTTTTTTTTTTTTTGGGGGGGGGGGTCCTTGTTGCATAAATTTGTGCCCTAGAACACCACATTAAAAATGCCCCGGTATGCCTCAAATAAAATACATCCATCTTATCAACCCATCAATAGCAGTCACACATAAATAGGATATAGCCTCTTCACAGCAGCGTTTGAAGGACTCTTTACCTCTATATGCTGACAAGTGTATGTGTTGAGAGAACCGACAAGGATTATATTCACAACCAGGCTGTTCCACATTTTTTAAGTTAAAAAAAAATAAAAATCATCAAGGTTAGCAGTTGCATGTAGGCTGCAGCTTGTGCATTCATGAGAGGGAAAATGAATAAAAACAAACAAATAATAATCAAGCCAGCAAGCATACAAACAACTCGAATTAGGGTATTCACATTTCCCAAAGTGGTTAGGTTTTTCCCGGTAATTTTGGAGAGCAAATGAAGGTTATAACGCCAACGGAAGAGAGGGGGGGGGGGTGACAAAATTTAAATCTCCACCGACATCCAAATGCTCTCTGAACATTTTTTTTCATGCTAAAGTAATGGCAAAAAAAAGTGCAAGTAACAAGCGCCCTCTTCGGCAATTAGAAAATACTTTTGTGACATGATGCTTACATCAACGTCAAGAACATAGTCTTAGCTTTCAAATGCCGTTTATTCTATTTAATTTGCTTATTTAAATCTCGAGACACATGTATGTTGTAAACAACAAAAGGGTGAAATCACAAGTGCCATTTTTACTACAGTCCTTTCGTAAAAGTGGACTGTAGTAAAAGTGGCACTTTATCCTTTCGTTTTTTACATATCTCAAGATAAACAGAACTAACGGTGTTTGAAAGCTATGAATATGCTCTTGACGTTGATGTAAGCATCATGTCACAAGAGTATTTCTTAATTGCCGAAGAGGGCGCTTTCACTTGCACAATTTTTTTAGACACGCTGTAGATGAAGCATTGCGCTCGCAAATTCATTTCACACTAATTTAAGAATTGAGATTGCAACCCGGGATTCCAACATTCAAGGAAATGAATTTTCTGGGGTATGAACAAAAAGAGCGGACTATAAATTTACAGACGAATGTTCAAGGGGATAGTCTAACATAAACATGCATATTTCCCGAACGGTAAATTAGTGGCACTAACTTGGAGTTACCTGATTGGCTCCTGGGAAACATTAATGACAAAAGAAGAAGGCGGTCCAAACATTGTGACGTAACAGAGGTGGATACAAAAATGGGACTACATTTACTGTAAACATGCATGTGTTATACCTGCACATTTTTTTTTAAATGTATATGAAATTTTCATTGGGTGGTACAGACAACAATGAATCGGTACAGAGCTCATATAAAAACCAACACATTGTATGATTTTTATCACATTACATCTGATTAATCATTTCGTGCAAGATCGTGGACGAAACAAGAGATACCTTGGTCTATTTGGCTGGAAATCTCTGATTAAGTTGTGTGGCCAAGACCCTGAAACATGGCAGATTCTGCTCGTACGGTCTTTCTAGCAGCTGTGGTTCTCCTGGCGGTCTCGTACATAAACGTCGCAGAGAGTACTTCTTTGAGGTCGATGTTGATGAGGGAAATATGGTAAAAATTTACTTTTACATGATATATAGTTCTTGTTTTTTTCTTCATTTTCTGTATTACAATTAAACTTAATTGACATAATTCGATCAAAGGTTTTAGGTGCAACCCTGCAGGCCCTACTTTGGAAAACCCTGCTGGAGAGAACAGTGTCCCACAGTAAGAAACACAGTAAGAAACACAATGTGAAACACAGTGTGAATTGTGAACACATTGTGAACATAATGTGGACACATTGTGAACACAGTGTGAAATCTCTACACAGTGTTAAATTCGAGCGTTTTAACATTGTGAATCATCAAATCACAGTGTGGAACAGAACATTACTGTGTGAACACTCTGTGAAAAACCTCTCCACAGTGTGAAATCTTCACACAGTTAAATTCGGGCGTTTTCACATAGCCGACTGTGTGAACACAATGTGAACACACTGTGAACACACTTTGAACACAATGTGAACACACTGTGGGACACTGTGTTCTTTCCAGCAGGAAAACTGCACGTCCCGGTCAAAATGCTATCTATCCGTCGTCAGGAGAATAAGGAATAGCGAGAAAACCCTGGTATTTATACCAGAAACAGAACCACTACCAGCACTAATAAAATTATTAATCAACTACGTGAAAAATACAGGTATGATAACTTATCAGTAGGTGGAGAAGGATGTTACCTCCAACAGATAACATTTTTTTTTACACTTTATGTCATGAAACTGCATTTTGTAGAAGTACCCAAATTTATTGAATATTACATGATACATTTTTTTGCACATCAAGACTTGGTAAGTAATTGATGGTAAACAAAACAACAAGGAAATGCACGACCAAAATAAGAACAACTTTTAAGATTTGTTTGGAAAGATGCACAGTACAAATGTGCATAAGTAAAATTTGTTTCTCTTTGTTACACGTTGTTGTAATATTTTGTTATTGTACTTATTTTTTTAAATATTTTCAACGTTGTCATAATTTCATTTCTTTTCCGGAATGTATAATGTATAACATATATCGACCGAATTGCGGCAAGTTTCATAATAAGTACTGAAAAGTATATAAAATACATAAATGCAGCATAATGTCAAAAGTTTCTATACATTGCACAATATAAGGATCGTGTCAAAAAAATGCAAAACAAAACCGAGAATGCAGTACAAGTAATTTGGAATTGATTAATTATTCAAATACTCATGGTGTGTAAAACAAATGTGAGCAAACACAAATTCGTGATTTAAGTGAATTGAGACTTGGTATAATTAGTAAGTACAGATCTGAATATGAAAATAGTGTGAGAATTCGATATTGATACAAGTAAGTCGAAATGCAATGCACATTTTGTATTGCAACAGAGAATTACCCTTCCTTGCCAAAAGTATTGCAACATACACTATAAAACACGCATTTTGAGTTGAAGCAGTCTTTCTATAATGATGTCCTGGTGAGGTGGTTATTGGAAAATAGCAAATGATTTGAAATGAGTCAATCAATATTCTTTATCCTTTCTTCTCCAAGGCGGAGAAATTATCTAATGCAGGCGCACGCACGGCAAAGGGGCTATATAGAACACACAATTTAACATTTTTTTTATCTGCCTAGAGGAGATGGGGTGTTTAATTCACCCTAGCATAGTAATTCGGTTTCATATTTCCTGTAAAACTGATTTGATAGTTTGGAAAGACTTCCAGCAAACAAAACATGTCAATATTTTACTCTGAAGCGGTATCAAGAAGAAGACCACTCCCAGCGAAGAGGAAGGCGCCTCCTATTTCATAAGACAGTGGTAAGGAGGATACGGCTTCTAATTAAAGATTGCGGCCTTCGCTCCAAATGATGTAAGAAAAATCACATGGCAGTAAATTTTAGGATGTTTGCAATAGTAAACCGCCTTTAAAATTGACAAAGAATAAGAAATTATAACTTAAACAGGTCTTGGATGATATATGAGGTGTATTTACCTTACCACTATCTTATGAAGCTAGGAGGGCTTTCTTCTTCACTGGGTGTGGTCTTCTTTCTGAGACCGCTTCAGAATTTAGAGTAACATATTGTCATTTTTTGAAAGTCTTTCCAAACCATCAAAACAATTTCACGGGAAATATAAAACTGAATTACGATGCTAAGGTCACCCCACCCCTATCATCATCACCATCACCACCACCACCACCACCACCACCACCACCACCACCACCACCACCACCACCACCACCATCATCATCATTATCATCATCATCATCATCATCATCATCATCATCATCATCATCATCATCATCATGTGTCATCTTCGACACGAGGGTTGGCCACCATGGCAGGCGCGGTTCTACGGGGGGGGGGGGGGGCAATAAAATTGCTCAAGCCCCCCAAAAAATTTTCGGACAAAAAAAAATTTAATGAAAATATTAATATATAAACTGAAGCGATCTAGCATAGATGAAATATTGATAGAAAGACGTAATAAAAATGTTTGAATACGTATTTACTATGCCCAGAAACACGTCTTTTTAACACATATTTTCCAAAAAATTCTTACTCCTGCTCGGTCGCTTCGCTCCCTCGACTACCTATTTACATTTTTTTCACATAGGTCTACTTACTGTACATCGTCTTGAAATCCTCACAACAATCCTTATAATAATTTTCATAAATATACCTTTAAAATATGTATTTAATGTGATTAGAAACATGTCTTTGCTACGTGTATTTCAAAAACATTCTTGCCGTGGGTTCCCCATCCCACACCCGTCCTCCTCCCTCACGCAAGTATAAATACCCAATTACAGTTTTTCACATACTTCATGAACCTTTTTTTTTAAAATCGTGAATCTTCATCAAGTATACCCACTAGAGCAGCAGCCAGGGGGACATACATAGGCATCCCCCATTCAGCAAAATTGCAATACTGTATAAAGCTAGCAACTTTTCGTGCAAAGGCGGCCACACAATTAATTATTGTGTAATAGTTCAATGGTTTTGTAGTTCCTTGCGCTATTCTTGCATTATGTTTTAAGAATGATTCAATTTGTCATTTTTTAAGGGGGGGGGGGGGGGCAAAAGTAAGAACAATTCAAATTCAAGAATTGCAATAATACATTATGCTGACACGTTTTTCGCAAAAGCGTGCAAAATTGAACATTGTGTAAATGGTTTTGTAGTTATTGTGCTATTCTTGCATTACGTTTGAAGAATGATTCAATTTGTCTATTTTTTGTAGGGGAGGGGGCGCAAAAGTTAGAAAAATGTCAACATTTTCGGCGCGCTTCGCGCGCAAATTTGCAGTACAATAATACATATATTATCAATTTTTCTCGCAAAGCGCGAACAAAAACCAAAAACATTGTGTAGGTTTAATGGTTTTGTAGTGTCTTACATTGCTTGTTAAACATCACTTTTCTTTCAATTTATATTTTTTTAGGGGAAGGGGGCAAAACAGTACCTTTGCCCCAATATTTTCATTGGCATGGTAATAAAATGTCAAAATTTTCGGCGCGCTACGCGCGCAAAATTGCAGTACAGTAATACATATCTTAACAATTTTTCTCGCAAAGCGCGAACAAAAAAAAAAATGTGTAGGTGTAATTGTTTTTTAGTGCCTTACGTTGCTTGTGAAACATATTATTTTTCAATTTTTCATTTTTTTTTTTTGGGGGGGGGGGGAGCAACACAATACGTCACAGTATGTCTACCCCAATATTTTCATTGGCGTGGTATACAATTAACGTTTTTGCAGTGCTTACGCAGCTTTTTAAACATGCGCGCAAAAATTTCAATATACGTTGACAATTTTTCAAGAGAGGTGCGCCGCAAAATTGAATATTTTGTATGTTTAATGGTTTTGTTGTGTCTTACATTGCTTGTTAAACATATCATTTTTCTTTCAATTTAACAAAACAATACCTTTGCCCCATTATTTTCATTGATGTGGTATTAATGTCAAAATTTTCGCAAAACTTTCAATATACGCTTAAGGTAAAAATGCAAATATTATTTGTCTAATTAGCCAGAATAACAAATTGAAAGTGGATGAAATATTGGGATTGATTTGTCGCTAAAGGGAGCCAAAAATATAGATTTTTAAAGGTGAAAATGCAGTTTTTTTCTTACCCTGGCAGGGGAATCCCCTCCTAATCTTTTTGAAAATAATCCCTAATTATATTCATAAAATATACCTTTGAAATATTAATTTACCATGCCCAGAATCACGTCTTTTCTATGTGTATTTTCAAAAAGTTCCTACCGTGGGAGGGGGGTATCCCCCCTCCTACACCCTCCCACCGCTCGGTCGCTTCGCTCCCTCGCATCTTTCCGTCAAGCCCCCCTGTAGCCCCCCTAAAACTTTTACTCTAGAACCGCGCCTGCACCATGGTTCTCCATCTAACTCGATTCTCTGAGGTTCTCTTCGCTTCCCCGTAAGACGCTGTCGAGCTCCATCTCTTGATGTCATCAGTCCATTTGGTTTTCTGTCTTCCTCTTGCTCTTGTACCCTCAATTGTGCCTTCTAAAAGTGTACTTGTCAGATTCCCTGCACTTCCTTGCAGCAAATGGCCTGCGTAGCGCATCTTCCTTCACATGATGTCACATAATAAGGTTCCATCTCTCTGGAGTAACTTGATGTTTGACAAATTTTCTTTGCAAGTAATTCTCGCCACTCTCCTCAGACACCACATTTTAAACGCTTGAAGATTGCTCTTGGTGAAATTGCCAAGACTCACATATATAGACCGCCACAGAAAATATGTAGCATCTTAGGAAAGTACATGTATAATTTTCAAGTCTATGCTGATATCTCTTCTTAGGAATTCTTTGTAATCCCAGAATTTGGCTTTTGTCGTTTTAGTTCTTCTTTTAACATCTTCCTCAGTCTATCTTTCCCTCTTCTGTGATTATGCTCCCCAGATACTGATGCTCCTGAACTTGTTCCAGGTTTGTCTCTGAAACTAGCAACAAGCTCAAAAAACTTGTTTATATTGTATTTAAATTGTATGTTGTGTCCTTGTTTTTGTCTCTTTGGCGGGAACAGACACTGTAACCATTTTATTTTGTATTGTTTGTTATGTCATTGTGTTTGTCTGTAATACCGGGATCCGGCATCCGAATCATTTTAAATGTATGCTATGCTGTCATGTTAACTTTTTCTCTGATACATGGAACGGGCTTTCAATCCATTTTGTACGTTATGTCGTTGAGTTTCGTATGCCCGGCAGAAAGGCCCTAGCATAATGTTCCCGACAGAAGGACACTAAATTGCCTCTAACTTGAAAACCATTGGGTTTTTTTTCACATGAAATCAAAATAATGTGATATCTTTATATCCTGCTGTCAGTCTATTAACTGCAAATATCAAATAAGGCAATATACACTCATGCTCATGATTATGGAATATTTGGTTGATACTTAAGTTCTTTCTCCTACATCGTCCAAAATTTTCAAGACAAGTGTTTATTTCACAAAAACGCAAGCATGTGAAGCAATTTTTTGATTTCCTGAGATGACTAAAGTAAAAACTAAAATGCGTTTGAGCGCAATAACAATTACATATTTTTTTTAAATCCACAAAAATCATGAAAAAAGTATCAAATTAAAGTAATTAAAAAAAACAACCCCCAAAACTGATAAATTTGTATCTAATGTCACTTATCATTAAATTAACATCAGAATTGTCTGTTACAAGTCTAATAACGCGCGTAACCACCACGTGACTCAACAATAACAACAATACCGCCATTTATAAACAAGGTTTTAGTGTCGAGTCTGACGCTACAAAATGCTTAGCATTCCTGAAATTCTTAGATTATAATTGTTTCACCTGAGGTGAGCAAATATTAATCTCAGATGTACCGTTCACGGAAAAATGGTAACTTCTAAAATGTTTCTAAAATATTCCATAATTATGAGCATGAGTGTACTTCTGAAATTATAGAAAATTTACTGTTACTGTAAGGCCCTTCTGCCGGGAACATATGCTAAGGCCCTTCTGCAGGGCATTCGACACATCGAGCAGTCACTTAGGCCTATATGTTGTACGGAACATGTTTGTCTCTGATACAGGGAGCAGGCCGATTTTGACATGCTGGTGCTAACTGAGATGTGGGGTCCAACGTTTTGTAAAATGGAAGCGGTAAGTCCAACCAGGGATCAGTGTAGCATCGATTCCATACCCTGCAACTTATCTTCTTGCAAATATAGCACTGCGGGTGCGAATAGCAATTTCCCATGCATGGGTTCTAACGTCTGGAAGCCAAACTAGGATCATTGACTCTTCGGTTCATTGGTCCAGCGTCCAGTGGTCCTCTGGTTTAGTGGTCTTATTCTTTGTGTGTGAAAACAGCAAAAGTTGAAAAATGGTCACCGCCTAGAGTTGAACGTGGGTCTCTAGCCCAGAACGCATTAGCGCAACCACTAGGCCACGAATACCGTCCTATACTCTTAAAAATCCCGGGTCAGACTGACTTGGAAAAGAATCCGTTGGGGGCACACCCGGAAAGGGTCAATTTTAACCAAATTCCGGGTCAAGGTTGACCAAAATATGAGTCAACCTGACTTGGATTTTGGTCAAACTTGACCCGGAATGTGATTAAATCTGACCCTTTTCCGGCTGTGCCCCCAACGGATCCTTTCTCCGAGTCAGACTGACCCGGAATTTCTGAGAGTGAATTTTATGGCTGACCCTAGTCATCTTACAGTCAGACCAGTTTCTCAACCTTTGATGCTTTCACCACAGGAGCAGGTATGAGGAACTTTTATTTAAGCTACATTCCTATAATTCTCTCCTAATTTGATTTCTGGCATTTGTTTCCAAAACTGTTGTACTATAGCACGGCCGCATTTCTATCATTGGCCAATAAAATTGCAATTGACCACAGGATCTCTGCTGGAAAGAGTGTCCCACAGTGTCAAACACATTGTAAACACAGTCTGAAATCTCTTAACAGCGTCAAATTCGAGCGTTTTAACATCGTGAATCATCAATTCACAGTGTGGAACAGAACATCACTATCCCCTGACTATGTGACCACTCTGTGAAAAACCTCACCACAGTGTGAAATCATCTTCACACTGTTAAATTCGGCGGTTTTCACGTAGCGGATTATGTGAACACACTGTGGAACACTGTGTTCTTTTCAGCAGGGATGTTCACAGTTCTTCACAAGCGGTATATATTCTCAGCATATCTACCAATAAAGGATTACAAATAGTCCTCAACTATGGACGCATTGTTATAAGAATCAAGTGTCATGAAAACCTTGCTGTCAAACATTTCGTCAAACACGTACTGTCAGAATTTGCTGTGAAGACAAATTTGTTGTACATATAACTTAATATGGATCCAATTTCTATCATGGTTATACGTTAATTAAATACTGGTAAATGCACGCATGTTTCTCCTCGTTGAGAAATTCGAGACAAATCCTTCAATAGATAAACAATTCAAAAGTATAGGGCATAAAAAATGTGACATAGTAGGCCTATAGCCTACTATTAAATATACCAAGCTGTGAGAAAGTATAGGACTAGTGGAAATTATTTATCTGAGGAGCGACTGGCATAGTGATATGTTTCCGAGGGGCGAAGCCCCGAGGAAATATATTACTGCCAGTCTATCCGAAGATGGATAATTTTACTATACTTTCGAGCTTTATATGCTTGGTGAATTTGTTTTATATACCTCCGACTTAATAAAAATTTAGCAATACGCGAACTCCAAAAGTGGTGTTGAGCTAATTGTAATGCGTAGATTACCGCCGTCTGCTTGCGAAACGGAGAGAACAGTCACATTGTACACAGCCCGTACACGTCGCGTGCGGGCTGGCGCAGCTAAGCCGCAGCCGTACGCGATGCGAGTCAAATTTCTATAAATTTTCCGCATTTCAATTTACGATTCATAAATCGGCGCTAATAATTCGAAGGGTTAACGTGAAATCTTCATCATAACACCAATGGAATGTAAAAATAACATTAAAATCATAAAATAACAAAGAAATTAGACACTCGTCGTTTTGAGTGTCGCGACGATCGCACGCCATTTTGTTTTTAGGTAATGAGCATGCGCAGTATGCGCAGTGCTGATCCCCCCAGACAAAAATAGTGAAAAAATATACGGAGCTTTGGCGAGGATTTTTAATTTCTAGTGAACTTATTTTTGACCGTATGAGCATCAATCAACAAATTGCGTTCTAGAAAATGCTCATAAATATTCATAGAGGGATATAAACTGTTATATTAATTATCGTCATAGGCTCTCTAGTATTTTGTATGGACCATAATTCAATTAAAAATATATGTATAAGAAACTGAATGAACTTATACATTTGTATTACAGCATGAGCTCCAGAAATATCTGCATGGATAATTTTCCCATATACGAGTTCGTAAGAGGGAAAATTTTGTCACAAAATTCTGCTGTCCTAGTTATATGGAAAATGTGCAATCAAACATTTAAAAAAATATGCAGTATATGTTAATTGACTAGTTCAGTATAATTATGATAATTTTACCGGAATATTTTCCTTAAGAGGAGATTTGATAATGTATTTTCATACTATTGAAAAGTCTTAATATCTACTTATCCACTCACTTCCAAATATTTACCTTTTTGGTATAATTGCCCAGATAATGCTGTACACCCTAGTCATTATAAATGTTTGTATAAATGTATTTATTCCATCTCTTCTGTCTTATCCTACTCACACCACTGCTTTTTAAAGACATAATTGTACAATGATTCAAGTTTTAAAAATCCCGAGCTGCATAATCCTCCCGAAATGGTAAAAAAAACCCCGGAAGCTCTGACAGAATTGTACTTCAAAACGAACATTAGGTGCAGTTAGAAAGTGAAATTCAAGGAACGACTATTCCAGTTTTACCCATAGATTTCTGTGTCATAGACGTTTTCTCCACCAGAGATTAAGTCATATGCTGATATTTGCATATTTTGCTATACAGTGTGAGTCAAAAAAAGTTAACCGCTAGATAATTGCTCATTGTTTTAAAATTCAGCTTTGAACAAAATGTTATCATACATGTTTGGAAGGAGTGTTTTATCCTGAATAATTTGATACCATTTTTGTGTTGTTTGTGTTCATGCTTGGATGAACAGGAGGCATTGTTTGCGAGGGTGCAAAAATTGATTTGCGCCACAGTAATGATTATGTGATGTGTGAATTAAACAATTGGGATTGGGGTTTTAATTCCGTCTTGCAGATCAAAGAATTATCCCTTACAGAATTCATCATGCTACACATATCGAAACCCACTCACACATGCGCGTGCGCGTGGGCACACACACGCAAACACACACACACACACACACACACACACACACACACACACACACACACACACACACACACACACACACACACACACACACTCACATACACATACATAGCAAGACAGCACACACATAGCGCAAAAGAACACACGCTACGACGACAACACACACACACACACACACACACACACACACACACACACACACACACACACACACATACAATTCTTTTATTCTCTCTCACTATCATGTATTAAGACGGTGTCTGGTTACATACGTTCTGTGGTTACCTATTTAAATCTAAGTATTAACGTTATGAGCATTTATCAAAATGGAAATTTACATTCAATCATTAAGCCATAATGAAAGTTTAGTGCATTAACATCATAATGAATTGTTTCTCTCTAAAGACTCGGCTGGTCTGCATTATTATGCTATGTGAGTGTATGTGAGTGTATGTGTGTGTGTGTGTGTGTGTGTGTGTGTGTGTGTGTGTGTGTGTGTGTATTTTTTTGTGTATGTGTGTATGTGCATGTGTGTGTCTGCCTGTTTGCTTTTTGTGTGTGTGCGTGTGTTCCTTTTGCGCGCGTGTGACTGCTTCTAAAAAAAACTCTCACTTTGCATTTGCTAAATGTTTGTGTGTGTGTGTTTGTGTATTTGTGTGCGCGCGTGTGTGTGTGTGACTGTGTTTCGATATGAGTAGCATGATAAATTCTATAAGAGATGTTTCTTTGATCTGCAAAGACCGAATTAAAACCCAATTCCAATTGTTTAATTCAAACATCACATAATCATTACTTTGGCGCAAATCAATTTTTGCACCCTCAAAAACAATGCCTCCTGTTCATCCAAGCATGAACACAAACCACACAAAAATGGTATCAAATGATTCGGGATAAATCACTCTTTCCACACATGTATGCTAACATTTTGTTCAAAGCTGAATTCTAAAACAATGAGCAATTATCTAGCGGTTAACTTTTTTTTGACTCACACTGTAGTTTTATGGATAAATGTATAAATTTAGATGTTTTATGGATAACTGTCTAAACTTGTGTTTTATAAATAACTGTCTAAATGTGTGTGTTTTATGGTGTTTATTTGACCTATCATGTAGGTCAGATGTCAAAGTTTGACCATTTTTAATTACGGTAGCGTGTCCACGATGTTACACAGTGTATTTAAAGTGAAATCTGATTGTATAATTTCTCTTTTGTAAACTTGCAGCAAGGGCGTAGAACGTCCACGATGTTACACAGTGTATTTAAAGTGAAATCTGATTGTATAATTTCTCTTTTGTAAACTTGCAGCAAGGGCGTAGAAGGTGCACGATGTTACACAGTGTATTTAAAGTGAAATCTGATTGTATAATTTCTCTTTTGTAAACTTGCAGCAAGGGCGTAGAAGGTGCACGATGTTACACAGTGTATTTAAAGTGAAATCTGATTGTATAAGGTCATGTGTCGTATGGTGGGGCCCCTTTGCATTACAGGTACCAAAATTAAGAATTTTGTCACTTCTTTCATTTGAAACAATATAAACTCAAAAAGTACTTATAGCAGAAACGAAACAAAAGTAGTACATTTTCTGAGAAGGCTTATACTTCAGAGACATTCATCACCAAGGTCAGTTGCTATAAACAAGCCCCAGCGGTGGTAAGTTAAGACAAAAAATTAAGGTAAAACTAACATCCACACAAAAACAAACTGATAATACAAAAATTTTGATGAAATATATACGATAGACACTCATTGCACTTGTCAGTATTGAGTGCAAAAGCTAAAAATTGATGTATGGTGCTGAAAGAGCAACACCTTTCAAGCTTTAAGAAATGATATGGTTTTATACTTATTAAAACGAAATTACAGAAATGTAGTGATGCAAAGGTTATGCAAAATAAAAATGTATGCAAAATTAGTGTTGAAGAATTATTTAAAAAACAATAACATTAATTAACTAATTATAACAAACAGTTTACTAAACGTAATTAAAATTTTAGAGATTAAATAGTAAGAATATTGCTTTAATAAATGATCAGAGAAGTGTATGTTAAAAAATTTCAAGCGGCAAAATGTTAGGCCCTAAGCAGAATGAAATATAAATGTGTGATGCTTACTTTCAAGTAGCTTTCATGCGCCTCATAATGTGTAAAGCAATGGCAGTGCGACTTAAGCTAGCAGCCCAGATCATTAAATAATATAAATATAAATGACCGACCTCAGAAAAGAAAGAAATTAATGCTCATTTAACATTTATGAAGAATAAAATAGATTGAAGGTAAAAAAAACAATGTTGTCAAGTTAGTCTGCATTTGCATTATAACTCCCAGAGCAGCTTATCTGCGCTGCACCAATAGTGCAGCGAAAACACAGAAGTGTTACCAGCCGTGAATTCTTGCAATTCTTCCCTATAGAGTTTTCGTAATCTACTCCTCCTCGCGCTTAATCCTCCTCCGTTAATCCACACGATTTCCCGCCTCGAGTTATTTTTGATTTTCACTAATTAAATAAAGTGTAATGCAAGATTGCTTAGCAGAATTCAAAGGCAGAGTAATTTGCTGCAGCAATGAGCGCTCAAATTCATCGTAATTGGATGCAAGGAATAGCTCTGATTGCGCATCAAGTTCAATAAGAACGGGACTGAAAGATAGTAAGCGCCCACCTAGGTATTTGGGGGTCCCACCATACGACACATGACCATAATTTCTCTTTTGTAAACTTGCAGCAAGGGCGTAGAAGGTGCCGTATTCCTCCTGGAACCAACTTTTGGACGATTCACGGATTGTGGTAAATAAAGCTTACAGTCAAGGTTGATATTTCTATTTCTCTCCAAGTCCTATATACTTAGAACACCCAAAACATCTTCATCCACCCATACAACCCTAAAACCACAAAGCAATCTGGTCTGATTTTACTAGATTACCTGATCACACGGGCACTTACTCTATTCTGGTCAAAATTGACAAGAGTCTAGTCAAAATGAACAGAATTCTAGTCAAATCAACATGAATAATAGTCATAATGACTATTATTTATTATTATCAAATTATTTGACCAGATTACCGGATCATAAAGGCACGTACTGTATTCTAGTCAAAATGACCAGAATTCTAGTCAAAATTGACATTATTGTAGTCAAAATGACTATTCTAGTAAATTATTTTACATGTACTAGATTACAGGATTACAAAGACACTCACTCTATTGTAGTCAAAAATTGAATATAAGTCTAGTCAAAATGACCAGAATTCTAGTCAAAATTGATATAAGTCTAGTCAAAATGACCAGAATTCTAGTCAAAATTGATATGATTCTAGTCAAAATGACCAGAATTCTAGTCAAAGTTGACACGATTCTAGCCAAAATGACTATTCTAGTAAATTATTTTACTAGATTACCGGATTACAAAGGCACTTACTGTACTCTATTCTAGTCAAAATGACCAGAATTCTAGTCAAAATTGACACGTTTCTAGCCACAATGACTATTCTAGTAAATTATTTTACTAGATTACCGGATTTCAGAGGCACTTACTCTATTCTAGTCAAAATGATCAGAATTCTAGTCAAAATTGACATGTTTCTGGTCAAAATGCCCCAAATTCTAGAAAAATTTAGCGTAGGACCCTTAAAGTAAGGAGTTACAGTCTGATAGACCGATAGACCGATTTTTTTTTTATTGGCGGTAAGGGTCCGGTAGACCGATTATCGAAAGGGATCCGATTGACTGATTATTGAAAAGGGTCTCATAGACTGGTTATCGAAAAGGGTCTGATAGACCGATTATCATGAGGGTTTGATAGACTGATTATCAAAGAGGGTCCAGTAAACCGATTAACAATTAACGATTGACTATTACACGTAGCATGTCATTTGAGAATATGAAATTGTTTTCAGGGTTTGGAACGGTATATAGGTTAGTAGGTTATTAATGTAATGTGAATAATGCATTATTACTGCGACACCCCAAATTCGATTTTTTTTTTTAGGGGTAGGGTGGCTGGAAGGGGTTAGATGGATGTATGTACGTTAATATGTAGTCTGTTTTGTTTTGTTCTTTTTAAATGAAAAAAATAAGGGAATACAAAGAGGCTGTGTTATTAAATTCAAGGTGGATTTCTGTTTTTTTTTAGTACACATGTTTGTTTTGATCTCGAGTATTGATTTTACAGTGAATATTATTGCATTCAAGATGGAAATTCTTAAGTTAAATTTTCTTTTTATC
>JZLH01S0355436.1:0-15894 GCA_001188425.1 Eucidaris tribuloides
AAAAAATTTCAGTAAAAAATCTCACATACATCATATCACGGTATTATATTTTGAAGATTGCGTGCTGACGAAAATAATCATACGTACATTGGATCATCATAAACTACTGATATTTTCGTCATTTTTTGGATCAATGACATCTTGATTAATGCGCAAAAAACACACACGAGGAAATAAAAACAATAAAATAGAATTATAACTAATATCCGACTTGGTTGCTCTTACACAATCTGAACACTGAAAATCCATGCATCCATACACGTACACGCATCATTTTCAAGCTTGATAATAAAAATAAAGATCATTGTTTATTCACAGCAGCAATAATCTAAATCGTAAATATAATTACTAATTATTACTACAGTATATAATTACTACGCTAGTGATAACTTAACGAAAACTATTTAACCCACCCCCCCCCCAAAAAAAAAAAAAAAACTAGCTGAAATATTGAAATACTTCAATTACAGTGTTACACATTTAGAAACATTCCCGAAACTTGTGTCAACATCTTTATGGCATTATTTTAAAAAAATCTTATGATAAGATCAATTTGACTTGTGTAGATTCAAGTGTTCATGGGATTATGTAAGTACCGCAACTATAACTTACCATTTTACGCTGAAACGCCATTCTGATGTAACACTGTGCAAGTGCACTATGTATTAATAGTTCGACGTGTCAATCAATTCCTTAGCAAGTAGTAAGCCAGAGTTTAATCAGGGAGATAACATCTCCCTGGTTTAATTACCCTAAACGCGAATACAATGGATTATAATGTGTGGTCCGTACAAGTAACTCCTTGGTATAAGTAATTGAACGTATCAATTACACTTTGTATACAAACATAATAATGAGCTTAGTGATTCCCAATTCAACAGTCTCAACTTTGTTACGCTTTAAAACGATTAACGGAGATTGACACCACGCCTTATTGAAATGAACAGCCGAGGCTTAGGCCCCGCCCTATTGTTTGCCAGCAAGCATCCAATTCAGGGTTCGCGTCAAATCTACGTCAATCACTCCATGAGACGAATAAATGACAGATTCCTTAACCAGTACCCGGTCTTTACACTAGATAATTAATTACCAATTCGGGCGTAAGTTATAAATCTGTACATTTTTGCCTTGTGTATGTTTTTATACACATTTAATATACATGTAGATTATATTAAGATTGAAGAAGATCTGGCGACAATAGCAACCGTTTGTGTTGATCCATCCAAGTACATAATGACTTTCGTCATTACGCTATTAATCTAGAATTTTGTTCACAGTTTGGCAAACATTTTATCACCTGAAAAAAGAGGTTATACCCTTTGAAGTTTGAAACGTAACAAAAGAGAGATGTTGTTTTCCTCACCGTCGGAAAAATAATTTACAATCTTATAGACAGTGAAATGATGTCGTAAAACACAGACAGTTATAATTCTGATAAACATTCCATTAATCATAACATAATACAAACTTTAAGGTAAATGCTATATGTGCGTGTATTGTACGACCTTTTTATCGTGCATATAACGACATTAGATTCGGTAAAGTATTTAATGATTGGCAGTTTGATATTTGAACATATTTTGCCTGTTTGTAATAAATGTTTTTCGACTACATATGAATTTGATTTGTAGAATATAAGATATTTATCTTCCGGTTATGTTATACAATAAATGCAAATCCAAATACAAATACATACAGCTCGACAGTTTTCCGAAATGATAAATAGTTAAATCTTTGCTGTTATCTAGTTTGCGTTATTCATGTTTCTAAATATAATTCTGGGTAGTATAAAATACAATAATATTCCACAAACTTGTGAGTGATTGACTGATCTTTGGAACTAATGCAATTTTGTTAGGGATGGCAGTAACATGGAAATGATAATAGCTGTTTCCATCACGAAATCCTGATATGCAATGATTTTTTTTTATTTCTTTAACAAATTCGTGAGAAGTTTCAACGAATGACAACAATTCTGGTTGTAACTTGTAAATCTTTAAATTCATCATGGAGCAAGTTCTCAAAGAGCAATTTTAACTGGTAAGTTAAAAATTAAAGGAGTTATATATGGTATTGTTACTTATATTGACAATTCGATTGTAACTTAGCAAATGAAAAGCAAAATTTACTCTATAAAGACACAAATATGCGGTTCTTGAAACACAAATTTAAATTTAGCGGCTTAATATATGATCAAATTTCACTCGTAATACCTTGAATATTGGACTAACTTCAGAAATCCCGAAATTTTGAAGCTTACTCCTCTACACTCAATTTACCTGGGCACCTGGCACTCAATGAGTCAGTCAGTTGTTTAATGTGTATTTCTAGAGAATAAATTAACATGCAATTCAATCAAATAATTTATTCCCAACATTACAAAAATTTAAATATTTATGCATTGCGTTGATTTCAGTACCCAAACGTGTCAAATTAACTCATACATTTTAATATCGAAATATTGTCTTTAACGTCCAAAGTGCTTATAGGTCACACCGTATGCAATACACCAACTGTTACCCTCTGCCACTTCATTTTAATATCCAAAAAGACTGATAACAATATTTTCCATATCCTGATGTAATGTCTAAACTGTGTAACTATTTGTTTATATAAAACAAACCTTTACCCAAACTGCGAAAAAAAATATCTAGAAATGGCAAGAATACAATGTGGTAGCAACATGCGTGGAATTGTGCTGTAATATCGACATTAGAGTTTTTTCTTATTTATTATATTTTTTAGTTACATTTTCTGTAGTGAAAAATATATCATTACAGTCAATCATTTCCATTTTATTACAATCAGAAATATTTGTCCTTATCGAAGATAAAGAGTATACACTTTGGCGTTGATTGACAGTTTAATTAATCGAAGCAAAACTTTGATGGTGACAGACACGTAACCACGAGCTTCCAAGCCGGATGTCCTCCGCCAGGACGTACCCGGGCGTGGTCGCCAGCATTGTTGCCGCGTGAATTTTAAAGGAATTCTTGTCGCGCGTGGCGTTGGACTCCTAAATAACCAATTTTTAAACACCTATTATGGCCGTGTGCTCCAATATCCGCATCGTTTGGGTATAAATAAAACCACCTCGGCACCCAATTTCCAACTTATTCCGAGTCTAGCCAACGTATCTGTAACACCGTGTTTGTGATATTGTTAGTTCAGCTGGACATACTGTATATCAGATTACCATCATTACCATCGTTTCCAAAGTGAATATGGAGATTTTTGGCTTGTTTCTGCTCTGCTTGAAAATGGCGTTTTTATTTCGAGTAGCCTTCTGTCAACCTGGTCCCGTGCCCTTCGAAATGGAAGCTGATGTGGATCAAGGAACTGTCAACACGTTGATAGTAAGTTTCTTATCATATATTATTCTCATCCATTCCTTCAACTAATGCATTCATTACTACATGTTCCTTTATAAAAGATTGAACAAGTCTAATTTTCAGAGTTTGAATTTCAAGAATATATATATGACGTATGAAAGGATATTGACTTGATTGAGAGAAGTAAAACACAACAACGAAAGAACCAAATGAGTTGAAACAGTTACCAATACACACTGGCTAGAGTGTAAACCCAGCCTTGGAACAGTTGGTCTGTAATTTGTTTATTTGAAAACAAATTAGTTTATTTGAGGAGAACGAAGCATTCATTTACCAGTAAAATGTAAAGCAAGAAAGAAATATTTGACCATGAAAGTTTCGCAGCAGTAACTTTAAAAAGTATACTTGATTTACAGTCCCATTGTGTCGTAAATCGAGCGCTGCTTTTTATTCTGTCAGTTTACTTTAATATGTTATTTCTAGAGTAGATTTCACTGAAAATTTTGAATCTCACTTTCGATGCAGTGTACTGTTCTCACTCTGGATTCTATAAATGATAAAACAAATGATATTTTTAATTCGCTCGAAGTTCACTCTTTTCCATTGAATTCATGCCTCAAAGGTGTACTTATCACATATTTGGTTTCAGAGAGTATTTGTATTCGATTGTTCTATTACGTAACATTTCCGCGTTAGTACACGCAATTTACTAGAACGGCTAGATTTGGAACCTTACTTTTATTAACTGTTAATTGGATGTTTGATATAAGTACCCGAGATGTTTCCACAAAAATAGTTTCCTTTCGGGGAAATACATTATCGATACTAGAGAGTATGTCCAAATGTGTTAATCGTGTTAAACGAATGCTATATTGCAGAGTACATGAGTTAAAAAAAATCTCTCGGCACAAAATCTGAAGTTAACAAATCATAGTTAAAATACTTTCAAGATGCCGAATGAGAAATACTTGTTCCACTTATGTAGGTTTATACTTGCGTTTAGTTTAGCAAAATAAACAATTTTTCATGTCCAACTAAGTTATTTTGAATTCCTCTGCCCAATTCTATGTAACGAGAACAATTTTTCAAGATTTATTAAAAGTACCCTAAAAATACGCAACAATAAGATTGTTGTATCTATATGATCTCCTTTTCAAAGTAGTTCTCGATTGTATCTATGTGTAATATCTTAAAGTTAGCTCGGGATGATTTTTCATCTACAAATGACGCTGAATCTGTAAAGTTTATACTTGTTTCTCGCCTACACAACTACAAAATATTATACACCATTCTACTCATTATAATTGCACAATGTCTGACCGGATGACAGGCAATTAACATTGAAATCTCAACTTGTAACTTGAACAACCGTGAATGAAAATCAGAAGCGAACAGACGGTGGAGGTGGATGGGTCATTGGTGGTCTCACCCTCGAATTAAGTTCCAGTGTAATATATTACTTAAAGTGATTGTAATAATCTCCTGATCAAAAAACAGCTTTTCATGACCAGGGCCGTATTAATTATCATTTCATCACCATATCTGCCCCCAAAGTATTCGCTCATTATACGTCACTTATGAAATTGAATTTTGTAATTGTGTCTTCTTTGATAAAGTTCTCAAACTGTGTCACGTACATTATTTTCAACTGTGGAGCGGGGATTAGTTTCTGTAAATTTTGTTGTTGTAATAAACATCATGCGACCCTGTACTCCTCGTCGAAGGAAGGCTGCACTCAAGTTACGTTTGGGTTATGTAGAAGCAAACTGTGAAATTTGAACTTTGAAATGAAAACCAGACAAAACATTGATTCGACAGTAACACGCTGCATAGTAATATTGCATTCTGTTGAAATAACTGGATGAATTTCGTTTCAAATGCATCGAAACTACGTTGTCTATTTGATAAAACTCCTTGAGTTTAGTTATAAATTAATTGATTGAAACAGTTTTCCATTATTCAAATTTTCAGAACAACTTGGAGAGATTTGGTTACCTTCCGCCATCCAACGAAATTCCAGGAGCGGTGCAAGATCTCCGTAACTTCACAGACGCCCTCATACGGTTCCAACGATTCGGCAACATCAGTCAAACTGGTGAGTAACTTATTGTCTTTTGTTTTACGTTACCATGGTAATCTGGGGACGAACTGTCCGGATAAGAATGGTCTGGGGTCTTATCTGTAAAATCACTTTTTTATACGCATTTAATACAGAGTTGCCTAAAAAATGAACAATATTAACTGCTCATTTTTATTTAGTTCACCCGCTAGACTATTTTTTGGTGCGTAGAATGACACAAAGATCATTTAGTTTGGTTGGGTACTGACCATTTTAGGGCTGTTTTTTGAGCACCAATGTAAATTTGGTACGCGCACTATTTTTTATGGGACGTCAATAATGCTTTACCACTAGAAAAGCTGAAATGTACTACTTTGCCAAATTGACTCTGAAATTAAAACTACTTAACGAAAATAGACGATCTAAGTGTTGTATTGCTAAAAACTGAAGAAAAGAAAACGTTATCACATGAATTGGAAAATAGTAATTCCTCTCGGATAAAGAATGGGAAAAATCACCATATTAGATCAATTTACTCTAGACTATTTTCGGTATGTTCATCTTCGGCCAGCCCAATTTGGGTTCCATACATTCCGCTCTATTATTTCGGGCAACAATTCAGGGTTACAATCGATCAATTAGTGGTGGAAAGTGTGGGATGTGTTCAGTTACTCATAAAATTCAAAAAGAGTTGTTTTCGTGGATCAAAATGTCAGAGCCGATATAAATCTATATTATAGTGACGTCTTGAAAAAAAAAATGTTGAAGAAAAATTTAAAAACAAATTGCCAAATTTGGTACTTTCCTTGAATTCTGATACTGTAATACTAAAACAATGTCTCTTATCCTTTCTGTTGTAGGTGTTCTCGATAGTGCCACCGTTCAGCTGCTACGAACGCCTAGATGTGGTGTACCAGACGTTTTGCCCTTCAGCACATCCGGTACAAAATGGTTGAATAATCAGATTCGGTATCGCTTCGGCCAACTTACACCCGATCTCGATGCTTCGAGTGTTCGCAGTGAACTCCGGAGGGCGTTTCAGGTAGATATATCTTGTTGTTGCCATAGTGGAGGATACACGGAAAAACAGTTATATCCTTTTTGTTTCATCGCGAGTCTTCATGTTATTTAATAACTCATTTTGATCGTACAATTGTTATTAGTAGTTTCTTATAGATGTATCTTCTTTTCATCATATTTCTGGTCATTATACTATGGTAACTGAAATACACGATGATGCATACAGTGGTGTATGGGACGAGGAGGGGAGCGGACACTGTGTACCCCAACAAATTTCGAAGCGAAAAATTCGGGAAATATCTTTAAAAATATGATACATATCACGGTATTACGCACCAAATGAAATAAAACGTAATTTTGCTGTTTCTTTTTTCTGTCAAATATTCCTCAATTATTAGTTTCTTAATTCTAAACTATTATTTATTTCCTTTCTATCTTGATTAGGTCTGGGCCGACGTGACACCACTGACATTTGTCGAAGTTGGACCTGGTCAGGCGGTCGACATTGATATCTCGTTTGGAAGCTACTCGCACGGCGACAGTTACCCGTTTGACGGCCAAGGGGGCGTCCTAGCTCACGCATTTTTGCCTCGCGGCGGAGACGCGCATTTCGACGATTCAGAGACTTGGACCATCAATAGCTATTACGGTAAGTTTACGGATAAAAATGAACAAAAAAATGGGTGTTTATATCAATCGACGATGTAAACCTCGATGTTGCACCGACATTAACTGTAACGTACCAGTAACTCCAGGATGATAATGTTAGCCTTGGAAATGAAAAACATTCAACTATGGACCCTACTGACTGTACCATCGAAAAGGTTGTGATATTGATACATCACAATACAGACTAAATACATTTAAGAAGCAGCATCAGCGACAACAACAACTACAACAACGACGAAAACAACAATTACAACTACCACTACGACAATGACCGGACGACGACCTAATAATCATCATCAACAACAACAACAGCAACGACGACAACAACAACGACGACGACGACGACGACAACAACAACAACAACAACAACAAAAACAACAACAACAACAACAACAATTACACCCTTCATTTTCTCATCTTTTATTTTCTTCCAGGCACAAACTTATTCTGGGTAGCTGCACACGAATTCGGACACAGCCTTGGCCTATACCATTCTGACGTGAGGTCTGCATTGATGTACCCTTATTACGGCGGCTACCAACCCAACTTCAGTCTGGATCGGGATGACATCTTAGGAATGCAGAGTCTCTATGGACGTGAGTATTGTATTGTAAAATTGTGTTTTGCAGTTATTTTTGCTATTTGCAGTCATTGTAAATTTGACCCGTTTCGTCAAACTCTATCCATTTTGTCGGTCATTTATGCGTAATGAGTTTGACTAAGTGAGTGAATTGTGTCATTGTACTTGTTTGCTTAAATAATTGGGTGTTTGTGCTGAGTGAGTAATCGTTTGATTGATTGATTGATTGATTGATTGATTGATTGATTGATTGATTGATTGATTGATTGATTGATTGTTATAAAGTTGATTGATTCATGAATGATTGATTGATATTGATTCATTGATGAATCATTGATTGCTGAATGATTGCTATTTTGAATACATAGAGCTGATTTATTTATTTACTTATTCATTTATTTACTTACTTATTTACTTTATTTATTTGTGCAAACTTCTTTTTCTTTCAATAGCAAATACCGGAAGTGTTACCCCACCTACGACCACTACAAGACCCCCAACGACTACCAGAAGGCCAACAACACCACCACCACCAACAACAACGACCAGACCCACGCCACCAGCCACGCCCACCACCACCCAGACCCCGCCCGTCAACCCCATTCCTCGTGGCGCTTGCTCTGGAAGTTTTGATGCTGTCTTCACCGACACTGCGGGTAGAATCTTCGCTCTTACTGGTGAGTGATGGAGGCAGTAATGAAGTATACTGTACAAGACTTATCAAGTTTATTTATAGATTTCGACCACACATCAAGTGGAATTACTCTGTTCTTGACAGAATCTATACTTATGTTTATCTTGTATCATCTCAAAATTACTTCGTAGCCATAAAAGTTTGAATGTTGTCAGTTTCTATACTGAAGGCATAATCAAATCATTCATACAATGTCAAAAAATAACCGATCATAATTATGTTATTACCTTTTACATTCGGGGCAAGATAAAAAAAATACTTCTTTTATTTGAAATACCACCCGTTATAATGAAAACATTTGACGATCGGAAAATCACTACAATGGCAAACATTTCGTCGTTGTCTAAACCTGTAATGCATAGTACGTATATGGTAACACAAGGCAGCTCTTATTAACAATATTCTAAATATGTAACGATTTTGCATAATATGTGTCATCTCCAGGTCTATATTACTGGCGTTTCGACGTGTCTCCGCCCTTCAACGGTCGGATTCAAACCCGGTTTGGATCCTCCTTCCCCGATGTTGTCGACGCGGCATTTCAGGATACTTTCTACACTTATATTTTCTCGGTAAGTCCATGTTGAGGTTTTAATTCGTACTTTCGTTACTTCTCTGAACCTTTCCACACGTTTAACGGCTTCGGAGGGGTCATAGAGATGGGAGCAAATTTAAAGGATTGTGATGGACTTTACAATAGAAACGATGATTTCGTTAATGCTAAATGGAATAATGATATGATATTGACATTTATTATCCAACTGGATATTTGATTTTATTAGTTTATAAAGATAGAAATACAAATAATACATCATTTGAGAAACTTGAAATTAAAACACGTGACAAATATACCAGAAAAACCCAAAGAAAATTACTAACAGAGATCGTGGACTAGTAATTAATTATTTCTTTATTATGTTATTATTGTTTGGTAGTATTTTACATATTTCAAATACAAACTATTCATTTAATTCATATAGAGATAAATGAAGAACAAATTGCCACATTATGTCAACATCATTCTACCAATTGATGTATTTAAACCAAGATCCCTTTGCATGGATGCCCGTGTAATTAAAAAAAAAATTGAATGTTTATTGTTTAGATCCAATTTGCATTATTTCCAGATTGGTCCCATGCGTCTGATCTTCGTTTTTATTTTTATTTTTTTCAAATTCAACTGAATTATTTTCATGAAGTTTTGGAGCATAACGTTATTTTGAAAATAAAATAACTTTCAATAACGGTTGGTCATTATTATAAATCCATCATTATTTTTCTTGTTCACAGGGATGTTACGTGTATCAGTACTACGGTTTCCAGTTTCGCGGTTCCTACCCTATCAACAGAAAATGGGTTGGCATTCCATGTGAAATCGACGCAGTCTACAAATCAATCGACGGATTGACATATTTCTTCAGAGGTAAATTACTTTACACTGTTTTATTTTCTTTGTATTATTTTATTTACCTCCTTTTCATTGAAATATCTCTTTGGAAATACCTTCAATTTAGGATTAACCCTTGGTACAACTGTACCAAAATGTGAAAAACTTTACATGCGATACTCTGATTCTGGTACAGAAAGGGCACATTTGCTATGGCGAAAATTGGGGTGGGGGGCAATTTTAATTTTCAGCAAATTTCACAAAAACGGAAGCATTTCAGGGCGTGTTATTTTCAAGGCGTGAAAAGACGATATAGTTATGTTTAAAAAGATTAGCCGAAACTTTCTTTCTTTACAATGTATATATATACATCAAAACTGTACCTGGGCTTTAATCATTTATCAAGAGAAAAGTGATTGTAAATCGTTTAGTGGATAAAGTCGTTGCACAAGTGAATATCTTGTAAGGAAATTAAAGTTATAGAAATTCCTACAAGACCATTTTACGGAAATAGCATTGGTTTATAACATTACTCATGCGCTGATCAGTATAGTAGGGATACGTGGTGATGCCTCATTCATTCACTACAATATAAACCTTTACCTGTCAGAATACATGTTTTATTCTTTGTTTTTTTTTAACCAAATGATATTATCTTATTCTTTGTGTTTTTTTCCAAATGCTATGAGCTTATTCTTTGTGGGTTTTCCAAATGCTATCGGGTATTTCAGATTTGCTTATCTTATTTATTGTTTGTTTCTATCATGTTTGTTCCAATACAGATCAATATGTGTATAAATTCCAGGAATATGAACTGCGCAGCCGCCGACGAATCACCTCCACTGGATTCCAAAACTTGCCTAGCGACCTCTACGATGGAGTCGATGCAGTGTCGACTTTCGACGACAGTTACGTGTATTTCTTCAAGAACGGTCGATACTACCGAATGATCGACGGAGCCAAGCGGTTTGAATTCGCGTCATTTGACGTCATTGAAGCTAAACTTCCGGTTTGCAGAAATCTCAACCAAGAAACCTGTTAACGAACTGTCTGTAAATGATCTGGTGCTGTCCTTTATGCGTGTGGATTTTTTTTTTAATTTAGAAGACATTGAACGATTGGGGGGGGGGTATTTTCCCTTCATTTTTATAGATGGTAAAAGTCTTTCCAAAATTCATTGAATTGTCAATTTTGGACGGATTTCTTTTAATTCATTCAACCATCATGACGATGTTTCTCTAAGATATAGCCCTATCTGCAACAATGACGTTATAGTGTTGAAACACATTATCAGATTCCAGAACATTCTTCGCAGATATGGACGCAAAGAATTGTTATTCGAGTTGTTGTTCTACAAAATAATTATTGGGTCACAGCAAATTTATGCATTTGATGAGCATTATGCTTCTGAAATGTATAAAGTCAGACTATTATTTTACAGTAAAGGAAAAAATCGATAAAGAGAGCTCCCACTGGCGATGCAGTCTTACGAATGATTGTAAATGCTTATCAAATTGCACTGTAATTTAAATTCTCATTAAAAACGTTTACCTTTAAATTTAAAACTTGAGTTGCTTGACGGACATGGGTCCACGAAACGAATTTATTCTCAGTATCATTAATTTTGCCCAATAGTTGAACTTTCGAAATGATTCGTTATTTTTTTTATGCTGCACCATGCCAGACTTTAGATCCTACTTATTGTTTTTACATGTATTTTGCAGAGGCAAACTTTGTGAATTTAAATCGTATGTTGTGCATACTATACATATCTGGTGTTTACTGTAAGCACCAGATATTTACAGTATTTTGTACATATATTAAATGTTATATGACTCAGTGTGTAAGCCACAGAGTAGCAGAAATGAATGACTACGCAGTTATTTGGTCGAGATGGATTTATTTTATTTTTTAAAGACACAAGTTTTTCCCTACATTACAAATTAACAAGTAGCCTCTTCTGCACACCTTGTTATTTGATTCAGTGCACAATTCTTTAATAATTATGTACCTGTATTTTAAAACTAGTGAACCAATTAAATTGAGCATGTTTTGAATTTTAATTCTTCTAGTTTTGCAAACATGCCCTCTTTACTATTGTGTATGAACTACACAAGTCTTATTAAAAATTTGTACAAAGTTGTGCAATTTATTGTACATAACTTTGTGTATAATTTACAAAACTTGTGTAAAAATTATTTTCGATCACACTTGTGTGGTTCAAATAGGGCTTTATACATGTTATACAACCATTTTACAGTGGTCGTGTAGGAACAGTAACTTGGCGTTCTTTATGTTATATGTTTTATCGTGCAATGTAGCCTGTACCCGCAATGATTTTGCTGTATTGTATTTTCGTAACATTGATCAAATACTTTTGAACTCTATAATGTGCATTTATTGTGTAAATACCAGTAAGTTATCGAATGCAATTACATTAATAAAACATATTATAAAATCAACTCAGTTTTTGGTTTCTACGGTCTACCTTATCATGGTTGTGTGCGCATTCTGAATTTACATGAGTCGCTGTCATTGTGTGGTGTTTCTGATTCGTGAGATAGTGTCTGCTGTCTAAATTTTATGGCCAAATGTTAATACTTTTTTAACAATCACCCTTGCTCAATCTGACAGGCGAATTTGTTGTGTATCTTTGCATGGGATTAATTTCTATCGGGGAACCAGATTAATTTCAATACTGGTAAAAGAATGCTTGGTTTTCCACAAGGAAACAAAATCAAGACAAATCCTTCCAGCTAGATACACTTCAGCTGGAGAGGTGGTTCTATTGGTATTATGTTTGAACCGTTTTGGTTCTTGAGGCATTATTTTTTTGCTTCTCCCAATCATGTCAATGCCATTTGATTGTTGAAAGCTTTTATTGGAGTTGGGACCACTCTCTCAGTGGTTGATAACACTAAAAGATAAACCTCTACTAAAGCTGTCAATGAAAAAAGTGCTTTCCAATAACAACCTCAAATCAATACAAAATAATACGGTAATAATAGTGTGATAACGATGAATATTTACACTAAAAAATAAAGGTGTGCACAAGGTGAAACTTTGCGGGAAAAGGTGAAGAGCCATTTCCGCCGCGATATTCGAGCAAAATTGCACCTCTCACGGCGATGCACTCGACCCACTCAATTGGCGGGTGCAAGTTTGCAACATTAAGGTGTACTTTTTGCACACAATACGTGTATTTTGCACCTTAAAGGTTGAAAATAATGCACCTTTAACACAACCTAATCAGGTGCAAATACATGCAAGCACCTTCATGGGCGGCGTTATGGCCTAATAGTTAGAGCGTCCGTCTCACGTCCGGAAGGTCGCGCAGGCACGGTTCTAGAGCAAACATTTTAGGGGGGCTACATGGGGGGCTTGACGGAAACATGCGAGGGAGCGAAGCGACCGAGCGGGGGGGAGGGTGTGGGAGGGGGGATACCCCCCGTCCCACAGTAGGAACTTTTTTAAAATACGCATAGTAAAGACGTGATTCTGGGCATGGTAAATAAATATTTTAAAGGTATATTTTATGAAGATTATTAGGGATTAATTTCAAAAGATTACAGGAAGTATGTGAAAATTGTAATGGGACAGTGATACTTACGAGGGAGCGAAACCGTCCGGAACGGGGGGGGGGGTTGTGGAAGGGGGAATACCCTCTCACACGGCAGGAACTTGTTGATAATACGCATAGAAAAGATGTTTTTCTAGGCAGGGTAAACATAATACTTATAATACTTTTGGCAATGGAATATTTATCAAGATTAGGGATTGGGAAGTCATAATTTCGAGGGAGCAACGCGACCGAGCGGGGGAGGGTGTGGGAGAGGGTATACCCCCTCCCACGGTAGGAACTTTTTGAAAATATGCATAGAAAAGACGTGATTCTGGGCATTGTAAATGATGTTTTAAAGGTATATTTTATGAAGATTATTCGGGATTATTTCCAAAAGATTACAGGAGAAGTATGCTGAAATTTGTAATTGGGCAGTGATACTTGGCAGAGGAAGGCGAAACCTCCGAACGGGGGGAGGGTGTGGGAGGGGGTACTCGCCCTCCCATGGTAGGAACTTTTTGAAATACGGCAAGAAAAGATGGATTTCTAGGCATATTTTTTTTTGGCAATGGTTATTGTTTTTATCGGAGATTGGGACTGGGATAGTCATCACTTGCGAGTGAGAGTGTGGGAGTGGGGCACGCCCCCTCCCTCGGGAGGAAGCCTTTTGAAAATACAGATAGTAAAAGATGTTTTTCTAGGCATGGTATATGTCTTTGGCATGTTATATTTTTATTAAGATTGAGGGATTGAGAAGTCATACTGCGAGGGAGCGAAGCGACCGAGCGGGGAGGGTGTGGGAGGGGGACACCCTCCCACGGTAGAAAAGAACTTTTTTGAAAATACGCATAGAAAGATGGGTTTCTAGGCATGTAATATAGCCTATTGTAAAGACATAATTTCCATGAAGAGTAATAGGGATTGTTGCAGGTTTTCTAAAAGCATTTAGCGGAAATAGCACCGAAAACTGTAATTGGGTACTCATACTTGCTAGGGAACAAATCGACGCGAAGCGGGGGAAGATGCTGGAAGGGGCATACCCTCCAGCGATAGGAGCTTTTTGAAAATATAGAAAAAGACGGTTTCTAGGCATAGTAAGTACAATTATTTCAAATGGTATATTTTAATCAAGATAGGGATCGGGTATCATACTTGCGAGGGAGGCGAAGCAAGCCGTGTGGGGAGAGTGGTGTGGATAAATCGCCCCTCCCACGCAGAATAAGTTTTTGAAAATACGCAATAGATAAAGACGTGATTCTAGCATGTAAATACCTATATTTGGAAGGTTTTGATAAAAGATTTGATCCTGATTGTGTCAGGATTTCAAAGAGATGTAAGGCCTATAAAGGAAGTATGTGGAAAGAACTGTATGTGAGTAGTGACTACTTGTAGAGGAGGCGAAGGCGACGCGAGCTGGAGAGTGTGTGTGAGAGGGGTTTCCCCTCCCGTTAGAATTTTTTTTTTCAAAAATACAAACAGAAAAGACGTGTTTTTTTAGGCATGATCAAATTGGATATTTTTAGGTATATTTTGATAAATATCAGGATTGTCAGAAAGATTGTCAGATATTGAAAATCCTGTAATCGGTATTCATATCTTGCGAGGGGGCGGGAGACGGGTTGGGATGGGGAAGCCCACGACAAGAAATTTTTTAAATACACGTTAGCAAAAGTACACGTTTCTAAGCACTAGTAAATCACTATTTTAAACGTGATTATGGGCAAATTAATTATGGGATTGTTGTCAGTATTTCAAAGAAGAATGAACAGTAAGTAAGCTATGTGAAAAAAAATGTTAATGGTAGTTAGGGAGGAAGCGCGAACCGAGCAAGCGTAGGAACTTTTGAAAATATGTAATTAAAAAGCGCCGCGTTTCTGGCATGGTAAATAATACATATTATAAAGTCTTGTAACTTCTTTCTATTCATATTTAATGGCTTTTGCTCAATCACTTTAGTTTATATATTAAATATTTTCATTGTAAAACATTTTTGGTGCCGAATTTTTTTTTTTTTTTTGCGGGGGGGGGGCTTGAGCGAAAATTTTTTTTTCTTGGGGGGGGGGGGCTCAAAGCCCCCAAAGCCCGCGCCGCCCCACCGTAGAACCGCGCCTGAGGTTGCGGTTTCGAGCCCCGGCCGGGTCATACAAAAGACTTAACAATAAACGGTACCTTCTGCTTTCTAGCCAGACGCTCAGCATTCTATAACAGAGCAGAGTAATAATATTTATGTTATTCAGGGCCCGCCAGGAGAGCAGTCTATTTGACTAATGTGGCTACACAGGGTTTAAAAAATGTTATTATTTTTTTATGGTGCAATCCTACACATTTCAGAAAGGTGCAAAGGTGCTCCCAGTGTGACATTGATCTGCACCTTTAAAGGTGCAAAGTTGAACCTCTTTTTCTCAGAGTGTTGGATCAACGTAAACGAATGATATTTTTTCATTTTGGATCAATAATATGTAAACATAATATGCACACACACACACACACACACACACACACACACACACACACACACACACACACACACACACACACACACACACACACACACACACACACACACACACACACACACACACACACACACA
>JZLH01S0355506.1:0-10393 GCA_001188425.1 Eucidaris tribuloides
ACGTGTAGGAATTAATGTTGTCGGAATATTACGAAATTGTTTATAATGTCGGATTATTTTGTTTTTGTTTCGTAGAATTATATAATAACGATTTGTACATTTTATTACGTTTTTCCAATTGATTTAAAAACCCTGGAGAAATCCACGTTTTTAAAGATGTTTTTGATGTTTTAGTTTTTGGACAAGAGGTATATTTTATCATACTATAGTGTAGTACATTAATTTATTAATGATCATTTATTGACATATTTGCATCGAATTCTGCATATGCTGCCATTTTCCTCCCTCGGTCAGAGCAAATATGCTCCCAGAATCCAACTCCAAAGGGGTTGAAGAATTTCCCACTCCATTGGTCGTGTGAAACTCGTACAAAGCTCTTAACCAGATCATGATTACTCTATGGGAGGTCGGCACAAATCGTACGTAGGTCGGTACAAGACGTAGAAAGGTCTGTACAAGTCGTACGCAGGTCATCACAACTCATACCAAGCTCTGTGTGACTCGTATCACGCTCGGTTCACTCGTAAAGTGGTCGCCTTAAACTCGATGTTGCATCGTATATCACTCGTAAAACAAGCAATTTTCATGGCGAGTTAGCGCGAGTTCAAGCTCGCGCTAACTCGCCATACTCGAGACTACAACTCGGCTAAGTGGGAACGTAGCTTTAGAGTTACTAGGCGGTGTGTGCGTTCAACAACAAAAACGTAGATTATAATAAGAATAGAACATTAATGACCAAAATACATGAAACTACCGAACCAAATTCCTTGGTTACTGAAGTGATTTGAATGCAATGCCCACATTGTAATGGAAATGCCGTGTTTACATTAACTGGTGAGTGATGGAACAAAAGGTTTGTTTTATTCATGCTTTTCCTCAGAAGAAAATTTTTGGTTCAGGTGTTTCAAATATTTTTCTCATTCGCACTCTAATCTCATTTTTTTTTTATTATGTAACCTTTTTATTGTTTACTTTACCGTACCGCCTAATAACTGTAATAAGACCAGACCTCCCGGAAAAATCTGTACTGGTTGGCATCTCTGCAATATTAGCCAAACGAGATGGAAAAAATAACAAAAACACAAAAATTTCCAAAATCTCTGTACACATTAAACATTCACACATCAAAACAGATATTCTTTCAACAGAACAAAGTTCTCAAGTTTGTACTGATAAAAACTATCAATATTTTATTACCCGCATTTCTTTTTTTCCCAAATGTATAAAATTAAGTTACTTAGAAAGCACCAACAAAACTGTAAAAAGTCAAATTTAAAAGATTTCTATATTGTGTGCCTATGTCAAGGCCGTTCATTGTATGTCGTGTGTCCACGCAAAGGCCGTTGATCTCATGCATAATGAATACAGTTAATGGCCTTTGCATAGGCACACAACATACAGTTGATAACCTTTGTATGGCACGCGACAATATACGACATAGTGTAAAATTGAGATAAAATCAACATAACCCCAAGACAAGCCCTAAACAGTATAATAGTAGTCATACATGTACATGATCTTGATATCTTAAATTATATCCCTCATTGTAAGTTTCTTGAATTCTGGTTGGTCAAAAGTATGTCACATGATGAAAAATAAACACACTATTCTGTGAGTCTGGGAGACAATCGTTCTGAAAGTACTATAGTAGTCGGAGAGTACAATAGTAAAGTACTATTGTACTCTCGACTCGACAGTGGGATCGCGATTTGAGCTTAATTCAAAAGCCGAATGAATCGTGTGTACAAATACATGTATCGTACGCTATTTTTATCCGTGCGTGTGAAAGACATAATAGCGTGCTGCCCCCGTATGGAAGTTTGGCAAAGTTTAAGATTAACACTGGGTTAAGTTCGTCAAATTTGAGTTAGCATTATAGTTAAAATAAGAATGAGGATTAAATTAGTGTTTTATAGGTTTATGAAATTGGTACTCGACTAACTAGAGTATACGTTAATGAAATTGTATCCCTATCCGTACCGCAAGTAAAAATATCGCGCACCTGTATGTCGTGCGACACACACTTACTCGCAGGGGTTACCGCAAGTACATTTCATTTTCCTTTTTTTTTCATGTAATTTCCCTGTTAATTCGATGATGGATATAAAACAAATATATCCTATCCTGAGAGTCTCTGTTTGAAACTATGATGCCCTCGGCTACGCTGTAAACTATTTTTCCTTGGGGCTGCGCCCCTCAACCTCGGGCTTGTCATAGTTTCAACCAGAGACTCACGTATCAGTATTTGTATACTAATAAGGACCCCATACTGCATTGACTGATCCAAATTGCCAGGAAACAAATACACAACAATCCAACAAAACACAAATCGTGGCTCTGGCCTCTTGAGATGCGGCTGCCTTAACATAACAACCAATGGGATCACATTCTTAGTACCAAATGACAGTGGCTCCGTCTTTTCAAACTTCAAATTGAAATTTGGATAGTACAAAATTTGGCCTCTATATGATTTTTTCTCAAAATTATTTAACCAATAGCACAGATATTACTAATCGAGGGTCAATACTGGCCCTCAGTCCATAAAACTAAATAACACATAATATTTCAGGAAATCTTTTATCTGTATTTGCATTACAACATGCACATAAATAATGATGAGAATATGCATAGTTTCTCTGGGCATAAAATATTACATTGACACTGCTTCAATTATTCCGTGCTTCATTTGGGTAATGACTGACAATAATTAACCCGCTGGAGACGATTTGATTTCAATATGACACACATTTTCCATAGACCCCAACACGAGATATCTCATACTTAGTCTCCAATGGGTAAAGGGGGTATTTGTAAATAATACACACTACATTACTTTAATCCTTTGATTACAGGCACGTGTTCACATTTAACCCCTTGGGGACGAAAGACTTGCACAAAAACCCAGTAGATCACACACTCAGAAGATGCCTGGCTTCCACAGAAACCCAGAAAAACATTTGTACTCAATGAAGTTATATTACCTACAATTGCATCCGTCTCTTAAAGTACCGGTACACATTTTTGTCCAAGAAAACTGTCTTTAGATGTGAGATATCTCAAGCTTCTGTACAAACCCGACGTCTCCAAGGGGTTAAACCTAAAAGGACTGGGCTTTTTTGATGCCATAAGATACTAGGGTGGGGGAAGGGGGGGGGGAATCTCGGTCGAGGAATCGGTGCAAAATTTTGCAAGCCCATACATGTAGAATCTCATGTAAACTACAAAATTGCATAATACAATTTTTGAAAATATTCATTGTTTATCTATAATTATGTAAATATATGCATGAAATCATATTTTTGCAAATAAATGACTAAAAACACCAAACATACATGTATGTAGTGCTAGTTTTGGGGATGAATATTCCTTATGACATTTCCAACAATTTCTTGAAAAAAATTGCTGTATTGAAATAAATTTCTTATGTATTCATTGTTTTCTAAATTTCTTATGTATTTTCTGGTTTTTTACATCTTTCGTTTTTGTTTTTGTTTTTGTTTTTCAATGATTATCAGGGAAACTTTTGCGATCATGAACAGCATACAATTATTCAATTTCAGTCAGTAAAAGTCAAATAGAGTAAAAAAAGAAATACAATTTGTATTGAAATTCTACATAAAATCAGGTTTTTGAGCAATTTTTGGTTTGACTTGCAAGTACAAAATGTTGCGTAAATTCAAAAATTGCACGCCCGGACGTCGCAAATGTTGTCTAAAAAGATGCAAAAGAAAAAAGTCAAGAATCAATGCAGGAAAAGCTTTGCACGTTACGGAGTTACCACATGAAAAGTCAAGGGGGGGGGGGGAGTGAGGCATTTAGAACATCCCCAGTCTTTTTAGGGATGTGGGAAGATCAGTAAAATTCATTCTGGCTATGCACTTATTTGAATGAGTGTGTACAGTGTATGTAAGACGTGTTGCTACAAGTCCAACAGAAACTGGGAAAATATGGAAACATCTTGTTTGCCATATTGTCGTAAAACTACTGAATATAAGCTTCACAATGATGATAAATCTGTTCAATAAGTACAAACAAAACCCACTATTTCCATACTACTGTACTACAAACATATGGTCCTCTTAAATCAATGAAACACATCATTTCTGTTGACCAAATTCGAACAGATGGAAGATCAATAAGGTTACTTTTCACAAAATACCAAAAGTCTTTCCAAAAAAACTGACTGAATTGTTTAGTCCAATCTGTCCACATTATCTATAGTGTAATTGCATAATTATGTTATGACCTGCTTTCATTTGTGGCCACGAGTTGCAGGTCTTTTACACACATACATGTGCAATGGCCATATTTAGAAACTCAGGCTGAAAATCTACTTATAAACTGGAAAAAGAAAAGAATTACACCAGAGCGTAGTATTTTCAGTGTATTCTTTCCTATGCTTTAGGTGTTTTTATCATTTACATGTATGCAATTTCTATTAATGTTGTGATAATTTCTGAAGTCAAAATGAATCTTATAAAGTAATTTATTTGGAATAAATGCCCATGACTGTACATCAACTGTGCATTGTAACAAACCAAATAGCCCCAAAGAACCAAATTTCTAGAAATTTATTGCGAGATATCAATTTTATCAATGATTCCATGAAGGAAGTTCCTCTAATACATGTTAAAGTACAAAAATAAATAAAAGTACATTAGTATTAATTATATTCTTTTATTCTATGAGCACTTATAAGAGTACTTTTCTTGGAGCACAAAATGCATTTTCGAGAAGTTAACAATAATGGAGACCTACAATTCTTTGCAGAAGAGACTCCAGCCCAGTACACACACAGAGGTTTTTAAAGGCCCACTGTCATGACAGGATGAAAAAATGCCCTCTTTTGATGAAAATCATAAAAAGGGTGCACCAATGACACCCATAATGCAACAGAAACAGCCATGACATTGTGAAAAAGTACGGCATTTGTTTTCCTACCACAATCTGTACATTATGGCACTGCAACAGTCCATGTTCGTGAATATGTGCCTGTATTCCAAGACTTGTTGTCATCCTCTCTGTGGTTGAGCTGACCCTTGACAGCGGGCCTTTAAAGCTTTTCAACATCTTCTTGCTGGGAATATCCACATTTGGATTATATATTTACAGCAACAACACGGATACTATCAAAATTTTTCTGAACTTTGAACGTGCCACACCCTCTAACTTACACCTGCGCTGACGTACCCGCCTGAACACCATTGTATGGAAAGAATAACCATTAAAGCCCAAGTTTAGTTTTGGGGATTTTTTGTTATTTGAAAGCTTTATGCCCCAAAGTCATAACCCTGCAATAATAGATTCTGAATGTCTTTAGTTTTTTTTTATTATGAATTTATGAAAATGGTCGGGGGGGGGGGTACCGCCGGACATTTAAGGCGTTAAGGTTATGAATTATACCATCATCTGAAAGAGCAGACTCTGCTCTTTCAGATGAGGTATAACTCGGATAACATTAACACCTTATTAACCCTTTGGATTCTATACTGTAAAAATATGGTCAAAAATGTACCCCCCCCCCCAACTATTTTCAGGAATTCATATAAAAAAACTAAAGACATTCAGAATCTATTATTGCAGGGTTATGACTTTGGGGCATAAAGCTTTCAAATAACAAAAAATCCCCAAAACTAAATTTGGGCTTTAATATCATTGGGGAATTTTATTACATTTTCCTGAATTCCAAGCAGTGGCACAGGCAGCATTGTTTTTCATCAAGGGGGCAATGTGAGGCTGGCATTTTTGTGGGGGCATAAAAACATGCTTTTTTGTATTGGCATTTAGCATGATTTTTGTAGCGAAGCACCCAAAACATTTGTGGAAGGGGGGGGGGGTAGGGATGTGCCCCCAGCCACTCCCCTCCCATAGCTATACCACTGATTTCAAGCCTTTTCTCACCTCTTTTTAATTTTAAAATGTTTCAATTTTCTCGAAGTTCCTCCTTTCTATATAACATTTCCTGATTGAGAGCATATCTGTATTTATGAATCCGAAATCCAAGAAATGGTTTTATATTTATTATCTCTTTTAAGGGGGTAGTTCCCTGAAAGAATTTGGATCACACAGAGTGGCACATGCATTGTTCTGTTTTAACACGAGATCCATCTTATCTACTACTGTGTGTACAAAATGCCTATTAACAAATGAAAAGCCAATTTGATCATACATACAAATTCATATAACAAAATAAATTCTACGAATGTCCTTGGAATATATCATGTGTCTGTTACCTTCCAGATTTCGTAGAATACCCACCTGTATGGAAAAACAACAATATCAATGTTAAGGAAATTCTCTTTCACAACAGTTAACACTGTGCATGTATTAATTTATTTTTTATTTTTTGGACAAAAGTAAAATCTTGATTTTTCCACCATATTTGTGTGTCACATGACCCATTTCTTTGGTATTTCTTTGTTTTTGGTGATCCGCGTAACCGCGGATCACCATAGATTTCGTCAGAATTTTTTTGTTTATTCGTGTTTCTTTCTGGTCGTTTTTTTGTGTACGCGATATCTCAAGAATGAAGACGGCAATAGTCTTGTAACTTGGCATACTTATGTCCCATGTCAATATCTCGACATGGTTATCTGGTCAATGTGACAAATCATCTATGACGTCATTTATGACGTCAAAAGCCAAAAGTTAGACTTAACCTTGATTTGCAATATCTCAAGCCGGCGGTCGATAAAAACAACCAAATTTGGCAAAGGTCAAGTTGAGGTCAAGGGTCAACTTTTGGACTATACCTCGTGCGCGTGCGCGTCACGACGGGCACGTAAAACGCAAAAATGCTCCAATTCACTTCTTATTGACAGTACTATACATTTCACGTCATTTGGAGTATTTTTGTGCGCGCGCGTATACACACGTTTTTTCGCGCACACCCTTTTCCCGAGCGAATACCGTCGTTTTCTCGATGATTTTGGATGTCTGACTGAATTCTCCATCTATCAGAACCCTTTGCCAACCACCTGGACCAAAAATATTGCTCACAAGTCCAAAAAACATAAATGCACGCGCATGCGCGCGTAGTAAATGGCGGCATTTTTAAATCGCTCTTAACTCTCTAGAATTAACGGTGACCCCTACTTTTTATTGCTTATTCTGATAGACTATGATGCGTAGATAACATTTCAGGTATCGCTATCTATGCCAAATTGTTTTGACGTCATCTATGACGTCACAAACAAAAAATAAGTTTTGTCCATATCTCATGACTGGAGATGAGTAACGAGACCAAACTTGGTACACAGTATCTTCAGGTTAAACATCATCACTGGTGCTAATCATGTGCGTGTGGGCGTCACGACGATTGCGTACGCGCGTGTTAAATTTTAATTCTTAAGTTAGTCCGAACTCTATTGAATTAACGATGACCCCTGCTTTGTATTGCTTATTCTGATAGCCTATCATGCTGAGATACGATTCCGTACATTTCTTTCCATGCCAAATTGCTGTGACGTCATCTATTACATCACAAAGAAAAATTGTGTTTTGTCCATATCTCATGACAGGAGTCGAGTAATATGACCAAACCTGGTACACAGTTACTTCAGGTCAAAGGTCATCCCTGGTGCTAATCATAAAAGCGTGCGCGTCAGGACGAACGCGTACGCGGACGTCGAATGTTGTATAAATGTTTGATGGAGAATTTAAAGTGATGCGGGACATGTTTTAGCAAGTATATACCTAATTTAGATGGTTGGTGGCATGTGCTTTATATTTAATGATCGTAGCGTTTACGCAGATCACCAATTCGTCTAAGTGACGAATTAAAGTCTAGTTCATATTCAAATTGATGATTTCTTAAAGCCCAATTTTAGTTTTGGGGATTTTTTGTTATTTGAAAGCTTTATGCCCCAAAGTCATAACCCTGCAATAATAGATTCTGAATGTCTTTAGTTTTTTTTTATTAGTTAATGAAAACTCTTGAGAGGACCGCCGGATTTTTCGACTATATTTTACATTATAGCATCCAAAGGTTAAAAAGCTTTAAGGTTGCATGTGTTATACCTCATCTGAAAGAGCAGACTCTGCTCTTTCAGATGAGGTATAACTCATATATAAGCTTTTTTTGTCTTAGTTTTTTTTTAAATTAATTAATGAAAAATCTCCGGGGCGGGGGGGGCGAGATTTCGGCTTTTATTTTACATTATAGCATCCAAGGGTTAAAAACGTTATATGAGCTATACCTCATCTGAAGAGCAGAGTCTGCTCTTTCAGATGAGTATAACACATGTATCCTTAAAGCCTTTTAACCTTTTGGATGCTATAATATAAATATAGTCGAAAATCTTGGGGTCCCCCCCCCCCGAGATTTTTCATTGATTAATTTAAAAAAAATAAGACAAAAAAAGCTTATATATGATTATCCTCATCTGAAAGAAGCAGATTCTCTCTTTCAGATGAGGTATAACACATGGATAATGGATAACACATGGATAACTCGGATAACATTAACACCTTATTAACCCTTTGGATTCTATACTGTAAAAATATGGTCAAAAATCGTCCCCCCCCCCCAATATTTTCAGGAATTCATATAAAAAAAACTAAAGACATTCAGAATCTATTATTGCAGGGTTATGACTTTGGGGCATAAAGCTTTCAAATAACAAAAAATCCCCAAAACTAAACTTGGGCTTTAATCATGAAACAAAATCATTTGATTTCAAATCATTATTTATTGAAATGAACAATACTTGATTTAAATCTGCCAACCCTGGATGGAACATAAACATACATGATCAAAATAAATACAATTTTACGAAGGATACATTTCCAAGTAGGATGGTACACACACTTTTTCCTTTGTAAAGTCAACTTTGCAACTTAAGTTCTTGAGTTGCTCCTCATACATGGCCAGCGCTGATTTCATGTTGAAGCCGTTGCCCTGAAAACAAGATGATGAAGAAATATACAATCACAGTAAGGCACTTGAACTAAAACCCAAAACCAAAAAGGAAAAAACCTGACCACAATCCAATGATGATCTGGTGCTGATCCCAATCGGCACTCCTTCTTAAACCCCTTCACATTGACTACAAAACACCTTATCAACACCGAATCAGCTCCGCATCAAATCTGTGGGTTCCTTTCATATCATCTTCTTGTCTCCCAATTTGTTGCCGTGGTTTCACTTTCCCGCACAGAAGCAAAATACATTGGCTGGGAATACCCTGCATTTTGATCACATGCCAAGCCTCGCTACCCACACACGCATGTATGCACTGTGGTCCTAAATCTGCGCACCCTACATTTCACACAGAAAAATTACCTGCAAATCATAAAAAAGTTACCAAATGATGTTTCTCATATAATGACGCATATCTTAGGAATAACACTGCATGAAAATTGTACAAAAAAATTCACTTTTAATATATTTTTGAAGACGATTTTGCCAATGTGTCACTCCACTCGGTCGCGTAAAATCGGGTTCCTAAATCTGCGCACATGTGCATTGGCTATGTAAATTGCGCGGAGCGGTGATTTGCGTGAGCGCATCAACAAATTTCGAATTTCTGGAAACTGCGCGCATATTTTTCAAAATCAGCAGCAAATTCTGAATGCTTATTTCATTTACTCTACGCTTGTACCAATTAAATGATGATTTGAGTGTGAATTTGTGGTTATGCAGATTTAGGACCCGCGCAGATTTAGGGCACTTGATCATACTGCATGAACCATACTGGCTGCCCACCTGGCGCATGAGCGGGAAATGTACAATGGACTTTGACCCTTCCACACACTTGAGGAATTTGTTTATAAAGTGTGCTCACTGAGCCATGACATGGTTACAACCTCTTATGTTCGTACAACATGTAAAGATACATTTTGCTGAAAAATATCGGATTTCAATTTTTGCAATTAACTTAATGGATTTTACAATTTCAAAATTGAGAAATGGTGGAAATTTTTAAATTGAGCTCACTGAAGTATAAAATATGCCAAAAATGCCAAAGGAGGTATAAGGGGATCAAACGATAGATGATTAACATAATAGTGATTAATCATTCACCAGAAACAGAATTTGTCAAAATCCTGCATCAAAAATCCCCCAAAATAACCCTTGTGACTTTTGAAAAGTGAAAAGTGACATTTTTACCTAAAATATGTGCTCACTCATGCATGACTTAATGGATCAACCACATTTTCACACAGAATTCAGTCAATTAGTGCAGAAACACCCTTGCCAAATCATTTTGCTCACAATCGTTCTTTTATAAAGTTATAGTATTTTGAAAAAGGGGGTAGTTAGGTACTTTTTTTTGTTGTGTTTAGTAAGCTGATTCAAAAAATCTTGTTGAATCACATTTATAGCAGCAGAGCATATACACTAGAATATATTGGTAATGTGGATTAGCGACATAACAGGACCCTGTTATCG